>PVJX010002164.1:0-135000 GCA_004027295.1 Dolichotis patagonum | reverse complement strand
AGAAATGCATTGCTATCTTTTTAATTTCAAATAAGGATGCATGTTTCTGAATTTAGATATGAGGAAGTAATTTGTCACAGTCAAATGCCCTAATGAGGGCAAGTAGAAAAGCCAGGCAGTTCACAGCTATCATAGTAAACTACAGAATGTAAAACAACAATGTGGGATGGGGGAACCATGTTGAAATGTGTGAGAGCAGAGAATCCCTCAGAAATGAGCTGAAGCCACCACTGGTTATTTCTGGGCAGAGCCTAAAGGTCAGGAACCCAGAACTTTCACAAAGAAGCCAGCAAAACCTAGATGCTGCGCGGGCTGGAGTGGCAAAATCAGAGACCTGAAATACCCCGAATGCACTTCCAGTATCCCCTTCAACATCTCTGTCACGCGATGAAGCTACTCCAGTGTGACACTAAGGAGTGAGGCTAGAAATCTCTAGCAACAGAACAGAGGTTTCTGGGGCGGTTGGTGCTGAGGAGACTAAGACGTGGCTGGCTGTCAATCAATAGACACACAGCTAGAGATAATCAGAGGTAAAGAGTCCTCCAAATCCACAACCCAATTTCCTTGTCACACAGTCACTAACTGGGTTCTGGTGACCAGTGACTCCTTCGCTTCTCACCTGCCCAGTAAAAGAAAGTACAAATCATCTCTGGTGATAGAAACTAAGACCATCTGAGGCCTCTGCAGAGTTCTGTCAGGTCCAACATGCAATCAAAATTTACCGGACATGTGAAGAGACAGGATAATTTGAATGATAGTACTGAGACATAAAAACAAGCAGCAGAAGCAGGCTACAGATGACCCAGATAGAAAAGTTAGCAGCCAAGGACTTTAAAATAACTATGATTCATTTGTTTTAGAAGCAGTTGGAGAGATTTATGGAAAAATATGAAAAGACAAAGAATTTCAAAACAAAATTACAAACTTTAAACCAAGTGGATGTTTTCAAACTGAAATATATAATCCTTATAATTAAAAATTCAAAGAACATGTTTTGTAGCATAAGAACAAAACAGAAGACAAAAATCATGAACTGATAGGCTAACAGAAAATAGAGAACTGAAACTTAGAAAAGATTTAAAGATATATCATAAAATATTAATAGTATCACTGAAGTCCTAACAGGAAGGGAAAGTTGGAACACAGGAATAAAGTGACATATGAACAGATAATGGCCCAAAATGTTCTAAAACTGATCAAAGACTCTCAACCACATTCGAGAAGCTCAGTAGAGATTAAAAAGTTATTTCTAAATGCCATCTAGCCATATCATAGGCAAACTGTTAAAACACAGAATCAGATATATAGTACAACCAGAGAAAAGGAGGAACAAAACCCTTTGTTACCTTCACAGAATCAACCATTCTGAACACAGACTTCTCAAAAGAAACGATGTAAGCAAAAAGAGAATCAATATGTTTATAATAGTGAGAAAAAAAATACTGAGCATGTGCAAAACAGTGCCCAGAAAAATTATCTTTCAAAACTGACGTATCAAAGACACAAAAACTGAGAGAGTTCATCACTAGCAGACTGAAACATAATAAATACTACAAGGAGTTTCCCATCTTGAAGGAAAATGATTCTAAATAGCGACATGGAAGTGAAAAGGAATTAAGAGAATTAAAAAGTTAGATACACACATCAGTATAAATTAATATTCAATATAAAATATTAGTATTAATTTTTAATTTAAAATATAAATGGTTGAAAAATAAAGATGTAGGAGTTTTAAGGTTTCAGTGTTATCAGAGCATTGAAACAGTAATATAATGTATTATACTATAAAAATCAAGAATTCCTACTTAATCTCTAGGGTAACCAGTTTAAAACTAACTATATTAGTAATTAGATAGAACAAAACTAAATTATATACTCAAAAATAAAATTGATTAGCATTTTGAATTTTTAAATTGTTCTACTTAAAGGAACACAGCTCATACACGAGGACACAGAAAGATTAAAGTAAAAGAGTGGGGAAAAATCACGAAAATATTATCCAGATAATATAGATATACCAGAGTCAGAAAAAACACATGTAACGGCAAAGAGCATTACCAGGGATGCTTTCTAAAAGACAAACGAGTCAGTCACAAAAAATGGCATAGTCTAAATTAGTATATGCAGCATTTCAAAATACATGCTTAAAATTGTCAAATCTTTGAAAAACAAGCAAATCCAAATATATTCACAGATTGTAAACTGTTTCTCTAAATAAATATTGAAATGTAAGCAAAAATCCATTAAACAGTAAAAGAGAGCCAGGTTTTGATAAAAGAACTCTAAAAAATGGACCATGTCACATAAAGGTTAGGACATGGCAATTATAATCCTAACGCATTTTCCTACTATATTTTTATGGTTTTCATACATCTGTCTTTTTACCTAGCCTTGGAGAAACCATAGAAAATGAATGCTTCCCACCCTCTTCGTAATAACCTTTGAAATATTTGAACGGAGTTAGTATTGTCCCCTGACTATATCTCCGTTGTCAGGTTTACCTATCCTGACTTACTTGCATAGTTGAACATCCTTTACATTCTGGTCAACCATCTGCATTTGTCTACACCTTACACAAAGTGCATTTTTCCCAATATGACTCCAAACTCCCAACCTTTCTCAGACTAGTGTTGAGTAGAACAAGATTCTGGGCTTTCTCTCTGGGTATCAAGGCAGTAGAGGTTTAATGGTATTATTGACTGATACTGAGTGTACTATGAAGGAAGTACTTTAGCATCCATATTTATTCTCATGAAGTTATACTTCTACTCTTAATTATACTATTGTGCATTTAGAACTAAGAACATAACTCTAGATTTAGCACAATTGATGTTAATAGAGATGTACTCACTGTTCAAGAATACCCAGTGCACACTGAAAAAAAAAATGTGAATGCACCCACATCTATGGAACTTACGATCATTCCATTTCCTTATACATCGAGAAAGTAGAAAATGAATAGAAATTACCTGTTAGAGAAAAGTCACACACCATTGGAGAAAATTAGGGTGGCAATATATTACTTGTATTCCTTTTCTTTTTTTTCTTAATTTATCAAAAAAAATGTCAATTTTCTTTTTTTAATTTTTTAAATTTTATTTAAAGAGAAAAAAAGAAAAACAGAAAAAAGGGTAGAAATAATACAGAATTTCAAAAAAGACATTAAGAAATCACTACTTGATAAATTACATATTGTCCTCTTAGAAATAGTTGTTCATGTTACAAAATTAAGGCATGCAAAGTGAACAAACAGTGAGGCTGCAAACAGTTCTGTTCAATGATGCAACAAAAACTTGGTAATACAGTTATCAATCCCACACACTTAAACATACATGAAATTATATCCTTTAGAGCTTTTTCTTTTCCTCCTTTTGCTTTTTAAGTACATTATCTGTTTAGCTATATCATGTTTCATTTTGCTCAGTACCTATTGATCTGTTTTGTTGTTGTTATTCCTTTTTAATCATCTTATATAATTCTGTTGTTTTGTTTTTGAGTTTTTCCTCATCCATGTCACATGGATCAGCTTTAATGGAGTTGGGAGTTTTTGGAGGTATTTTGTTACCTTGTCTTCTCATGTTCTATTGTTTTATTTTTATTTAATTTTTATTAACTTGGAGGTAGTAATATACAACAAAACAGGATGGAATAAAGCCAATTGAGACAGTATAGTGAAATTGGTACAGAACATATCACAGCAGGTCACCAGGACAAAAATAATAGGCAACATTGTATATCTCGTTATCTTCACAACAGTTGTTTTTCTATTAGGTACAGCAAAATCAAAAGAAATACACAACAGTATAGAACACATCAAAACAGAATATTGAATACAGCAACACCATTAATCAGGACAAAGCAAAATGGCAATAAAAATATCTGCCTTCAGAGATAGTAGAAGGAAACTCCCCCCACTTGCTGTACCACATATAGTTACCTCCCAAGAGATACCCAGATCCCTGGATCCTAATTGTTAGTGGGGTGGGGAGGGAGATATGGTATGTTTGAGTCTAAGCCCGCACCCCAGTAGGGGGCAGGCTGGTTGCTGGTTGGCTTAGCACCCTAAATTCCAACATGGCGAGGATCTCAGGAAATGCTGTGGCTCCTTGTTTTCCCGCCCTGGGGTGGCCGCGGCTTGCCAGACCACAGTCACTTACCAGGGAGGCAGGCTGGTTACTGGTTGGCTCAGCGCCCTGAGTTCCAACCTCAATTTTCTACTTAGGTTTTACCTATATAGACAGAATTTGATCAATTATCTGATGAAGAATGAAGCTACCCCTAGAGTTGTTTCTTTTTTTTTTATTTTAAAGAGAATAAAACAAAAGAGGGCAGAACAGAGCAGATCAGAACAGGACAACATAGGCAACACAGTACTTTACATTAAGACAACCAGACATTAACAGTAGCTATCACAATATCTCTTTCTCTGCTATAGTTGAGCATAGTTTCAAATACAATAATATCAAACATAACAAAATAATATAAAACCATTCAAAGATTGAAAGAATTACAGGGCATTCTGAACCGAATAACACAGAATGATCAGTGGGTACTATAATATCTCATTTTTGATAAAAAAAATTTTGTTTATACTATCACACATATTCAAATCCCAATAAGACACAATGTGATAGAAAGAACCAATGGTAGTAGAAGAATAGAAGCATGGTAGGACTTCTAAGAAGGATGATATTAAATCAGCAATAGCTGTCATAATGTTTTGTTTTCTTCAAGCTGTTCATACCATCACACATGATATAGTCAAACAAAACAGAATAAAACCATTCCAACTGACAAATGAAAACATTGAAAGGCTTCAAAGCTATGAGATGGGGACTCATGCTTACCATAAAATTGTTTCTTGATCAGCCAGTATGAACTCAGCTGCTGTAGACCTATGCACCAGGCACTGTATCCCACCCTGCTGTGCTGTTGCTGGGAGTACACGGCTCAAGTTTCCCATCCATTCTTTATATTGAGTCCCTTACATTGCTTTTGTTTTGTATTCCTTTCTGTCACATCACATTTTTCAACTTCACTAATAAAGTGCTGAAGAAAACCTAAGACTTCTACAAATGAGACCCATTAGTTGTACCATTTTATTAATAGCATTTAACTTTGGCTGTTAAACTATTAACATACAATAAAAAGCTGCAATATTGCATTAACAGGGTAAATGTATTCTAGTGAATAATAACAAACTGTTCACAATTTACTATGAGCTCAATTTAGCTCAGATTATATTGTTAACAATATCCCTGGTTTACTCACATGAAATTTAAAAAACCATTTTAAAGAATTAACATAAAACACCTTATGCTGTTTATGTACACAATAACTCACAGATAGAATGGGCAATAGAGATTGCCAAAATTAGCAGTGATGCCAGTCTCTTAAGAATAGCTTCACTGCATGAACCTTACCAAAATGCACATTTATCTCTTGTATCATTATGTTCTATTTTGTACTTGGGTTATATTTACAGTGCTGGAGTAAAATATGTCACATTGGTGCTTTTTAGAGATATATGGTGATTTATAAGCTTAATGGTTCTACTCATAAAATTAACAGTATGATGATATCATTATAAGTAATTGTAGCAATAGTCTTAAAATAGGAAAGAGCTCTAACAAAATTTTTGACACTGTATGGAAATCCTCTCTACAGCATTGCTATATAACTACAAGAAATGCTGACACCTGCTGTGTCCTCCAATCCACAAGGATTTATGAGGTAGGTGCTGAGACACAGATCTGTAATTTCTCCATGATCTCCCAGGTAGCAAGTGGCAGAGACAGAGCCTGGATTATCCGGACAATCTAATGACAGATTTCCTGTGCAAGGCTATGATATATGACAGTCTTTTAGTATCTGTGGTTAGGCAGCCTCTGCTCAAGCAACCAAGAAGAGGGGACACTCATTTTCTCTGTAAATCACCCACAGCATTTTTCCACGTTTCCCTTTCAGAAAATTTTTCCTCATGCTATACAACTGATACTGATATCTCCTGGTGCTGGCTCGATCCCTGGAAGTAGCACAGAATAAAATAATTGCCTCTATGTGACATGCATTCACACACATGAAACGAGCTATGACATTACCCCCAAACCTCCTTCTTTCAAAATAAACACTCCTAAGTTATTTCATTCCTTTGTTATTAAATGCTCCCTAGTCTTAACATATTCTGATTCCTTTCTCTAACTACATATGTTTGTTGATAACCTTTTTAAGTTGTGTCACCAAAACTAGAGAACAGTGAGCTGAGCCTTAAACATTGTGCTAGGAATGTACTTCTGTCTTTTACTCTGCTAGATGAGAAAACCTTTGCACGTCTGATGGAACATTACTTCTGACACTGTAAGCAACCAATAAGTCCTTAAAATGCATACTTAATGAGGATATGAATGTATTCCTTATAAGCTGCTCTAATTAAATGGCAAAATGACAATAAATATGAGGCTCCACTTACAGCCCATGTACTTCAAGACCAATGTTTATTGGTGAGCCACTGTCCTAATGAGTGAGCCTCACCAGTTGCATCACTGCTCGTGTTGATGAATGTTATTTTAGATCTGCGGACCCAAGAGGTTCAAGCCGAATCATGCACACATAGTAACAGACAACTGTGGTATAACACACAGCAGGAACCAAATCCTTACTGCCCCATCCTGACCTTGGCATCAAGAAAATCCTCTAGATCATTGAGTCAACCTTTCAAGATTTTGATTGAATAGTTTTATTTTTAACCTGCTATAAATTATAGGCTATATGTTTACTCTTAGAAAATTCTTTATCTTTTTGTTTAGTTGTCACCACTACACTCTTGCTTGGTCATTCAGGCTAATGTCCGAGGTGCTGCTTCTCAGAGCAGTGCTACCCTCAGAACTGGTAATGAAACTATTTTATTTTCAAGACCTGATAATAAAGAATAAGCAGGGTGAATCTCGCAATGTTGGTGTGCCACCAAGGCAACCGCCAGTCCCGGTGAATTCACCAGAACATGAAACTGCATAGTAAAGGAAATGAAAAAGGCAACAGTAGGGGATCCGAAGGCCTCCTGGAAAGTCAGCGTGCTGCTCACTATTAGGCCACCACGGACATGACCACACCCCACAAGTCCTCTGCCTTTGGCACTAGATTCCAAAAATCAGTCCCCCATGCGGAACACAGAAGTCTAGCTGAGATACTCCACTGGAGAAGTCACCATGATGTTAAGGTAACGATAATAGTGGACATTATTAAGTGTTTACTTGGGTCCATGCCCTTTAGGTGAGCTACTTCTTTTCATCCTACCAACACACTTCTAAGTCAGATTTTATGTCTATTTTACAAAAGAAGAAATTAAGCTACTTACCCAGGGTCCCACGGGCAAAGCAATCTCCGGATTCATATCCAGCAGTCCGTCTCCGCAGGCTGTGTACTCTGACATTGTTTTACTACTCTTCCAACCTATGATAGAAGAGGCAATTTTTAGCCCCTATATTTCCACTTAAAACTTATTGCAGCCATGGTTTTGTCCTGATTTATTTTTTAAATTAAATTTAACTGACACATTAAAAACATTTAAATTGTACGTATTTATGAATACTTTGTAATGCTTCAATTAAAGTATATATTGTATAATGTTTGAATCAGATTAAACATATCTACTTCCTCAAATATTTGTAATTTCTTTATGGGAAGACATTCAAAATCCTTCTAGTTTTTGAAATACACAGTACATTATTGTTATTGATTATCATCCTAATGCCTAATGTAGAATACCACACCAGAACTTTCTGCTATCTAATTATAACTTGGTACCCACTGGTCAAGCTTTTGCCATTTCCCTCTCTTTCTCCTATCACCATAGCCTCTGGAAAACACTGTTCCATGCTCACTTTCTATGAAATGTGCTGTTTAAGGTTTCATAAATGTATACTTGTCTTTCTCTTCATGGCTATTTCACGTAACATGATCTCATTTCAATTATAGTCTACCATATCTTAAGCATTTTCTTTAACTATCACCTGGTAAACCCATTAACATTTTGAATCTCTGCATACTGCTTCATTCTTTTTTTTTTTGAGTTTTGCAAATAATCTTTAGTTTTTAAAAGTTAGTTATGTACATTGCAGGAAACAAAAACAAGAGATAAAGTCACCCATAGTCATAATCATCTTAGTTGGATGTGTCCTTCTAAGTCCCATGTGCCAATACACAACATTTTATGTGACTGAGGTTTTACAGTATTTCTTTATTCTTAAGCTTACTACTATGCAATTTTTCTTCATTGAAGTCTGACTTTGTTTGTCAGTGTGCTGAGCTAATCCTTCATTCCCCGCATTTGCTAAGAGCTTGGATAGCATTTCTAAATATGAAAAGTGTCCTGGTATGTTAACAAGGTCTTAATGGCACATTTAGTGGGGGAACAAAATAAATAACCCAAACTATTCTTAAATAATTATGGAAGTCTCTGGTGTATACTTTAAAAAACAGAACTTAACTCACAAACATGAACATATATGATTAGTCACTTGGTTTACAGAAATCAACTCATCAGGAAAATAGCAGTTATCCGGAAAGGAAACCATCTTTTGGAATAGTCTGTTATGACTTAAAGTACACTACAAGTTTCACAAAAGCAAAGAACAAAACTAATTAATTAAAGTCTGTAATAGTCTATAGATATGTGACACAGCTTCAATTCAATCTCCTCAACCGTCAAACAAATAAGCAAGCAAGATTATACAAGGAACTTTGCCCACCAAATACTTTCAGACATAACTGTCTAAACTCAGACTGCCCAGCTTACTCACTAGTCATGGCTGGTTCCATTATACTTCAGGGGCTTTCTTGTTGAAACAAATATTCCCTGATCGCCAAAACTTCTGTTCTTCAGCCTGAAACTCATGCAATTATTGGCAGCCAGAGAACCATTCGGAGCCTCACATGACTGCCTCATGCTCCCTGGGCTCTTGTGATGTGGTTTCAAGAGGGAGAGAGCTGTGAGCCAAGACTGGAGCCCAGCAGGTCTCACACTGTGTTGCAAAACAGCAACTCTGGCTCCTCATCATTGCTTCTGGACAAACTCCCTAGAAACCGGGAGAGGAAAATGTGCTAACCCTATTATTTTCCTTAGTAATATTTTAACACAGAGCTATTTAAAGATGTATGCATAGAACAAGAAGATGGATGCAGAAGAAACAAGAAAAAGACTTCTTTCAGCCGTCATCTTTTACCCTTAAAAGTGGCAGCAGAAACACAAATCGTACATCTCCATGAATAAACCATATAAATCACAATTTAAACTTGCCCTCTTCCTCCACTGCAGGGTGGTAGCCCTACCTAGTGTTGAGATGGGTCCCATTAAGGTTTGGAGCTATTTGACGCCATCTACTCTTCCTTCTAATCTTACTTAGCTGGAAGTCACAGCTCAGATGCTAAAGACTGAAATGGTCCTTCTTAACAGTAAACATACTCCTTTATCAGCCTTCCACCAGCTTTCCGACTGAGTTGTATATCTAACTAAGAAAGAGGAAAGGTGAACTTGTACCGCCTCATCTCATCAGTAAAAAGTTTATTCGTCATATTTTCACCAACATGACTGCCTACATAGAAAAGGAATCAATCAAAACTGTTCAAATTCATACTGACGTTTACTAAGTGCCAGACTTGTTTATAACTGTTTGTCGGGGACCATTCAGACCAAGTCAAAGCTCAGAGGCTGTAAGTATGCTTCCAGACAGCACTGAGGACGTGATGCTGTTGTCAGTGAAGGCACACCTGGGGGCATAAAGATGTAACCATGATTTAGTAGTGGACAACTATGCACGCACCAATGAGCCAGCATGTAAGAATGTAAATAGGTGATAACAATTTGTATAAAACATACCCAGTACAGATAAAGGCAGCATTTACTCTTGCACTCCTGTGTTCTGCTCCCCTCCGTGCTGCCTGCTATTGTTGCTGATGTCTTGCACATGCATGCTGTTTAACCTTGGGAACTCACCCATGCAAACCTTTCATGGATCCCCTGAGCAGGACGACAACGTTTCTATTCATCACCTCAGTCGATCCTCATAAGTACTCTATGGTAAGCTCTACATGAGCTTCTTGTTGCCAATTAACAAATGAGACCCAAGGATGATAAGAGTTTTAAGGTCACATTTACTGAGTGAATGGTCTATAATTTGAACTAGGCCTTCCTAATGGCAGGACTATATAACTTAAAGTAAAAGTGCCCTCAATTTCTACTTAATGGGCTAAGTGCTTAGGGGATTCATGCACAAATTGAGTAGGCTTTAAATGATAACTTTTAATTTTTTTCTTATAAATAGCACAGAAACTACAAAGTATATAAAAGTGTTTGCAGGCCTACATTTTTATAAATATTTTGCTCTGGCAATTTTTCACACTTATCTTATTTTGATGATATATTGCACCCTGTTTATTACCTACAAAGAGAACAAATAGCCAGGAAAACATTTTTGATCCTCCACCAAAAGTACACATGACCTCTTTTCCAAGCGGAAGCATTGGTCCAGATTTTGAATACTGATTTGAAAACAAGTTTTTAAAAGAAGTACCTCAAAGCAGCAGATTTAAGCTCATATGACACGAGATGATCAATGACCACATTAGCTGTTAATCTAAGGCATAAAACATGCATGAGGCATTAGCATGGAAATCTAACATATTTCCACCCAAGTGGCACTGGGTTTGTAATCAGTCATCCTATTTAATAGGAATAAACTTAAATAGCTTATTTAGAGGTTCATTTACAAAGTTAATAATTTGAGTGACTTAGTCAAAAAGCAGGAGAGGAAGAAAGAGGAGTGGAGGTTGAAAAGGGAGGAAAAAATGAAAGTTGCCTCACAAAAAATCCAACTCACCTTCTTGGTATGTCTTCCTTATGATTTTGCCTTGACAGATATCTCTTGTTCTAATGAGTAGGAATCAGTGTTTTTAAAAATGTGACCTTTAGAAGGTGAGTTTTGATTAGGAATCAACAAGTATATCCTGTTTCATAGGATCCTGTACAAGTTGTTTAATTTTCCAGACAAGGTTTTTATGTCTTGATTGTTGGAATGATTACTGCCTACTTTGGAAGGAATCAAATGATAACAAAAGTGGTAAATACAGGGCCTGATGCATGAGCAATACTCAATTACAGTGGATTCTACCTCTTAAAGAATTCACCAGAAAGTGTAACATATATACAGGCATCCTCTTTCTGGTTCTTCAATGACCAGTGATGATCTAGTCACAAATTTTAACACAATACTTTCTACACTTACTTCCAGTGCTGAATGGGAGAATATTTGGATGAGTTAACTTACTGTTGCATAGTATTTTGAACCAGTGAGGCCCAATTAACTAGAAGCAAATAGATATGTGACATGTCACCCTTCTCTCAGATTTCTCCTTTGCAACTTGAATTTGGCTGCGTTGCTCACTTTTTAAAAGATTATGAGTAGAAGGTATAAGCTACTACCTAAGCTTATCACTGACTCTGGTTATTGTACTAAGAGAAATGGACCTAAAGGTCTTCATAAAATCCATCCCAACCTATTTGAGACTGTGCAGAAAGCCAGCACCTCCATTTAGAAATACGTGGCTGCACTTTTTGTGATGATCACATCCCTTTGTGATCTAGTCCTTGCCTAATTCCCCTCTCCCATCCACTTATCACCTCGTTCTACTTCTCAAGGCTTTCTACCTTTGAGGCTCTTAAACCACATTGAAATCACCTGAAGAGCTTTAACCATGAGCTATAAAGAGTTTAATATAATATAATATAATATAATATAATATAATATAATAACAATATGGATTTGTTTAAAGCTCCTCTGGTAACTCTAATATGTGGCTAAGTTTGAGGGTCAATTGTCCACCACACCAGCCCCAACTGTTTGCTCTTCTCTAGACATATCCAGTAGTCTCACACTGTACACCTTTCCCTTCTGCTGAAAATACTCTTCTTCCACCTGACAAACTGCTTCTCTTCCTGTAACATATCATGTGAATCCCCACCCCAGGAAGTGAGAATCTATTTTGACCTCTCAGAACATATCATGTTTACTAGAGTCAACAGAGGCCATATAATTTATCATCTAAATAAACACATGGTTGAATAATAACACCAATAATAACCCTGTTACATGACAGGCATCATCTAAGACTATCTGAAGCAAGCTGAGATATAAGATCACCCCAATTACAGTCCCTCTTATACTAGTCAGTAGTTGTGTACCAGCTTGTCTATCTCCCACTCTAAACGTAAAAGCCATTAAAACAGCGATGGCAATTATTTATCACTCCAACTCCAGCAACCAGTGTAAATTATATGTGAAATAAATGTTTCTGGAAGAGGACCTCTGTTTCATAATGTTTAAATGCATGGACTCTGTAACAAAAGAGCATAGGTTCATATCAAAACTCTACCATTTATCAGCTGTGGAACTGGACAATTTACATGCTTGAATGAATTTATCTCTGCAACAATGGTGACTATAGGATGTACTTCACTGGGTTGTTTAAACATTCAAATGAGCTGATATCCATAAATCACCTAGAGCAGTAGCTGAGCACTATATGTGTTATTATTTTTCTTATATACAATGGATAAGCCCATTGAAAAAGCTCCAAGTGGCATTTTTCTCTAGACCTCTTTCAAGCAATTGTATCATAATGAATGCTCACAATAATAATTAGCAACATTTGCTGGTGACTCAACATGTACCAGGCACTGCCATATGCTTTGTATACATGCTCTCACTGACCATTCACTGGAACTATATCAGATAAATATATTTATCTATTACCTCACTGCTATAGTTTAGATCTGGATCATTCCTCAAAGGCCTCCATGTTAATGGATTAGTCACCATCATGTGGCACTATTTGGAATATTCAAAATGTGGAGCTAGGGGGGAAGCAATTAGGTCACAGGGGATGTACCTTTCAAGATGACATTGGAACCCCAGCCCCCAAATTTCTCTCTCCTGGCTTCCTGACCACCATGAGGCAAGCTGCTTTGTTCTGCATGCATTTCCCATGGTAATGTACTGCATCACCACAGACCCAAAGCAATGGGACTAAGCAACCATGGACTAAACCTCCTAAACCTATTAACCAAAATAAGTCTTTCCATCTTATAAATTGATTCTCTTATGCATTTTGTCACAACAACAGGAAGAACATTTACAGATAAGGAAACTGAGGCTCCAGAATGAAGCTGATTTCCTCAGTCACTGTACTTTATCTTTCTATAAGAAACACAACTCCTGCCTGCTCTCCCTGTGTGTTTCTTATGAATCCTTTGAGAAACAAAAGAACTTCTCTGAAGTCTCTGCTATTTCGCAATGTTCCTAATCTTTGAGGAAATGGAGAGTGAAAAGGCAATGGCGGTGAAATTTGTGCTTTGGGGAGAGCATTTCTTCACTGCTTTTTGAAGTGCTTTAACAATTCATGAAGCAGTATTACCAAGGAAGTAACAGGCACAAAGCAACGTCTGAGGTACTCTGAGGACACCCAGTATTCTAAAATATCCACTTACTTCCAAGGAGTTAAAAATCTGAGAATATAAAAAAGAAATTAAATAGTGTGATAAGATTTAAACAGCGGCCCTATAAAGAACAGTTTCAGAGCAACACATGACTAATTTCCAAATAAATGGTACAATTTTTACCTGCCATAGGAGGTCAGCAAAGCAAGGACATTAGAAGAGAAGAAATGGAAAGATCACAAGAGTTGAGCCTTTAAGTGCTTTGTTAATTCCACGGATACTTAACAGCACTCACCATGTGTCAGTGCAGTGCACTGACTCCTTAGAGTCAGAAGACAGAGTGGTACACTCATAAAACTGAGTCCAGGCGACAAAGGGACCTTCGAGCAGATGATTCAGATGACACAAAACTGCTACGACAAAGTTGTGCCCAGGACACTTTATCTAGGATAGTGTGGGGCCAAGACAAGGCCATCCATAGCCTGTTTAGCAAGAGCAATACAGTAGAAGGCCCTTTAGCAAAGGGAGTGCACAAGCTGAGTGCTAAAGAATAAGTAAGAGTTCTCCACTGAAAGACAAATGGGAGGACAGTCTCAAAGAGTGGTGCAAAATCACGAGAAACAGGAAAGAGTAAGTGTCAAATAAATGCAAAGGAAGACAGAAATTCAAATAAAAAATAGTAAAAATTTTAGAAAGTAAGAGGCTGGAAAGCTGGGAGTCATATTAAGGAAATAAATATCTTCTAAAAGTTTATTTTTTGAGGTTATTCTATACAACTGAATTACAGAAAATAGACAGATGGCACAGATACTCATGAGCTTCTTGAAGGAGACAATACAGTGTGCCCACAGGTCATGGTGGTGTATACCTGTAGTCTCAGCACGTGGGAGAATGAGACAGGCGGATTTCCACAAGTTTGAGGCTGACTTGGGCTATATAGTGAGCTCAAGGCCAGCATGCACTGTATTATGGGACACTGTCTCAAAAAAAAAAGCAAAATAAATACACAAGAATATAGTACATTAATACATTAATATGGTCCACGAATGTG
Organism: Dolichotis patagonum; assembly: GCA_004027295.1. Taxonomy (NCBI): domain Eukaryota; kingdom Metazoa; phylum Chordata; class Mammalia; order Rodentia; family Caviidae; genus Dolichotis; species Dolichotis patagonum. The sequence continues at coordinate 120,460 of PVJX010002164.1, read as the reverse complement.
CTTAGAATCAAGAAAGCACTCAGAATGGTTGCTGTGTGAAAAATGTACGCACCCACATGCACATAAATGTGCACATATGAACACAAAACTGAAGCCAAAGCACAATGTCATCCTAGTTCATATCCATAAGTGATCTCAAAATTAAAAGTCATTTTTCCTGTTTTTTAAAATTACTAATGCAGCCTTCTTCCCAGTTTCTCCCAGAAGCAAGAACAAGCCAATGGGGGAGAGATGAAGGATATATAGGGAAGATAAAATGACTGTTGACCCTAAAATAAGCTTTAAAATACACCTGCCCAAAAGGGAATCTGGGAACCATCTATTTTTCCAGTTTCATTCATCTTATTACTAAGAAAGAAAAACATGCACCAAAAAAAGTCATAGGCTTGGACAGGAAATATCATTTAAAAACTGATTATATTATCTAGCATATATAAATCCATACTGAAAACCTATATAAAAATATGTAGTAAACCAGGCATGATGGGGTATGTTTCTTGGAAGGTTGACAGAGGAGGATTGCAAGTTCAAGGTTAACCTGAGCAACTTAGCACAACACTGTCACAAAATAAAAAAAAAAGTGTGGGGACATTGCTAAGGGATACAGTGCTTAAACCTAGCATGCACAAAACCCTGTGTTCAATCTCCAGTACTACCAACAAAAGATATATAACATATAATTTAACCTTCTCTTTATTCATTGAGTCAAAGAAATCATTGACCAAGAGGCACTAGAATCAAATGACTAAGTGCAAGCTCTCAAGTTAGGTTGCCTGGCATTCAGTACTGTCTCCTCAACCAACCACTGTAGGACCACTTGTCCTATGATGGAAAAACTTAGTCTCCAAGCCTCAGCGACCTCACCCACAAAATAAAAAATATTAGAGGGTTAAATAATGAAACATGACAACGCAATATTAGCCTTAAGACTCTGCCTGTATGAGAAATAATTTAGAAATAGAAAAGGACACATTTTGAAAGCATTAAGGTGATCAGATGGGACTGGCTAGACTTCCTGATGTAGCAATAAATTCACTAGCATGATAAACTTCTTTCATAAAGGACCATTCATGTTTAAAACAGAGCCATTTACATATTATTCTGTGTCTACTCCCATCACTTTGACTTGCCTTGTCTATATAATTGAAACTTTCAAAAACACCCCTAAGTCTAACTGTTTCTGCAGCCTGGTTGTTTATAAAATGTAGGGTCCCAGCTTACAGACTTGTAACCATTGATAGAGTCCCCAGCTTGAGTAAAATGAACGTGGCCCAAAGAACTTTAGCAACACTGATTAACCCCCAAAATGCGACAAAGTAGCAATTATTTTTAAAAACTTTTATCTTTTCCCTTGGATTATCTATCATCTAACTCTCTCCCACCCTTCTTTGCTCTCTTATTTATATCTTACTGCTGGAGAATACATTTAAGAGAACTGTTGCCTAGATTCTCAACTGCTTGTATTAATGCATACACAGGTTAACAAAGGCCATATTCAAAACCCAAATGTAAAAGCCGTCCTTCTAGAGCTTGGATTATTTAGAACTAGAGTATAAATGGCAGAAATTTGAGATTTAAAAAAGCCTGATTAGACTCAAGAAATATTTTAAAGCACCAGAAACGTTTATTTGAAAGCTTTGTGTTTTGCACATGTAACATGTGGCCCTTTCAGTGAAGACAAGTGCAAGACTGAGATAATATAAAGAAACTCACATTTCCATATCTGACTCTTTCCTGTCTTGGAAAAAAGAAAATTATTCTTTCTTTGTGCCGATCTGCCCTCCTAGATATGCGATTAAGAGACTAGGGAGCACAGGTCTTCAGGTACAAGGAAATGTTTAAAAAATTCTAAAATCTAAAAGAATTATCTTTTAAATTGTGATTAAGTTTAAAAATAAAACCATCAATGACTTTTGCTCTACAATAGAAACCAGAGGTCCACTTTCCCGCACTGTCTTTACTTTGCCTTCAAATAAAATCTTGCAGATCTGAGAGTCTCTTTTCTGGCGTAGGTTTATTAAACCCTAATATGATTCCTCCAGGGCGGAAGATCCTCATGCTAAACTCTCCACCAAGGGTTACGGATTGAAGTGACTCTCAGGGGAATTTCTTTCTGCCCAGTTAGTTTTGTTACTGCTGCCTCTGAAGTCAAAGATTATTGAGATAAAACTGATTAGAAAAGTCAGTCCTCTCTAACTTCCAGCCCCAGCGAGGTCAGGAAAGCAGAAATCAGAGGGCTTGGAGTGCTTTCTGCTTTTTTATTAAAAGTCTTACTTTAGTAAGTGAAAGCCTTTTTGACTCAATGCATTTTCAAACACAATGACCGGAAGTATCTTTTCTTTCTTCCTTTTCCCCACACAACCCTCAGAGCACAAATTCATGATCAAATTCTGAATTAAATGGTGCTACCACATTGGCTGACTCAACTGAAAAGTGACTTTGGACAGATTCTACGTGGCATATTATGGCAACTACACAGTTTAACAAGAGAATTAACAGAAAGTGGAGACACATATCTAACAAGAACAAGAAAAAGGAACAGTGCTTTTGCTTTTCCTGAACTTCAAATTTTATGATGCCTGTAAATTTAGAAAACCAGTTCAGTCTTAGATTACTCTTAGGTCAATGACACAGTATTATATGTGATTAGTCCAAAAAACACTTTTGGCAGTACTGCGGCTTGAACTCTGGGTCTTCACTCTGAGATGCATCTCCATTCTTTCTTTGATTAATGTTTTAAATTTTGAGAGATGGTTTTGCAAAATCACTAAGCTGCCCACGTTGAGTTTGAGTTTTCAATCCTCCTGTCTCAGCATCTCAGAGTGCTGGGATTGCTAGTGTGCACCATTTCGCTTGGACAAAGTTTTTATTAGTATTTCCATTTTTTTCAAATAATAGAAAATATCAAAATTCATATAAGCAATACCCACATGTAAATGGAGCATGACCTAAAGATTTAGCATTCACTGATTAAAGCTCAGAGTGCATGTCCCTAGGAAGTATCAGATACTGACTTCGGAGGCCATGCCAAGCACACAAATGGTACATCCATTTCACAAGAACCCCATCTTTCACCTCCATAAGAGGAAGCTAACATCCAGGTTTTCAACACCCTACTAACCAAGTGACCTTCTGAGACAGCCCCCATTTCTTTTGTTTAAAATCTCTTTATCCATTACCTAAAATCTATTCACACTGAGCTGCAATCTGCTCCACCCTCGGCCTGGCAGCTCATGTTGCCAAGGCCAGAGAGCTGTTCTGTGCCTTCGTCCTCACCTCTCCACCAAAACCATGTCCAATTCCTTGAATTCCTCCTAATGGCACTCCCAAGTGCCATCCCAGACCGCTGAATTCGCTCCATTTCATTTTAGTGCCATTTGGGCAATATGTTGTGCACAGCTGGCGGGGACCAGACATGCGCCCAAGTCCAGTAGGTAGCTGATTACCCACTCCTGGATGGTGTGCTTGGACTTGTTTTGCTGAACACTAAGCCTTTGGAAGACACACACAGCTGTCTTTGGAACTAATTTGAGTTAGAAAAGAGTGTCATTGTTTTATGGTGTGTGGCAGTGTGAAATGAGGGAAATTATCTTAAAAAAAAATAAGAAAGGTGACAACTAAAATTATCATCCTCTTCTACCTCTAGAAATGTAATCAGTAACTGACTTCTGAGTAAATATATTTTGGAAGCATTATTTGGGTAGCATTAGCTATAAAATTGTAAGACAAATAGTTGCCTGTCACCCTGGGGGAAATACTGTTTGCTGTAGGTTGGCCAAGTCTGTTTCTCCCAATGACCTTCAGAATTCCAAGCTCTGATGGAGCGGGGAAACGAACAATTTGCATAAAGCTGGGGTGGGGAGATCCAAAGGGAAGAAACAGTAGTACAAAAGACTAGATTACAAAAAAATAATGAGCTGGGGATATAGCTCAGTGGCACAGCTCCTGCCTGGCAAGCGCAAGGTCATGAGTTCAATCCCAGTACAATAATAATAATAGGGGAAAAGTACCCAAGCTCCTGAAATGAAATAGCAGTGGAAGGACAAAAAGCAATAGCACATATGAACTGATCCATCCTTAAGAGTAAAAGAAGAATGAAACCGCTAATTTGTTAGGACCAGAGCCCACACTGCAGTGCTACAACCCAAGGTCTATTTCCGCAGGGAAGCTCAGTGCAGCAGTCTAAGGAACTCTCACTTTGGAGCCTTTGGCTGAGTATAATACTGACAAGTAAAATCATGACAAGAACTATGAGCATCAGTCTCTGAAGCAGAAGATTCAGCCACGGCAGTGTCACCTGGAGCATGATCTACAGGGACAATTCTTCCTAGCAGGGTTTTCTCAAGCCATTACCAGAATAGGGTTCCAGTTCCAGGTGAAGTCACACAGATCTAGGTTTGTAGTCTAATTCTACTGTTTAGACTGTGGGAACTTAAACTGTTCTTAACTGTCTTATTTTCTTATCAATATGGTGAAATAATATCGATTTCATAAGATGGCTATGAAACTTTGAACAAAATTGTTGTACTCTAACCTGAGCATGGTCGTCATTCTGTTCTGTATGCGCTGTTGCTATTGTCCTAAATTCCAACCTTTGTTCCTCCTAAAATTCCAGATGCCTGGTCAGACTCCCTATCCTGTGCAGCTGTGACCTCTGTACTCTATAAATTTCCAGGAATTGGCCCACCGCCAGGCTTTAAAGTTGTAGCCTTTGTACTCTATAAGATACCCGTAAATTAACCACGAGTTGTAAAGTTTGCTGTTATCGGCTCATCACCAATTATAATTTCCTGTAAATCCAGCTGCCTCTGTTAAGGTTTGTCCTAAAAACCTAATAAGAGAACAAACAGAGCTCCTACACCCTTACCCCTCATACTTTGCAGTTTTTTCCTTTATAAACCCCTTACCAATGTAAGCTAATTGCACAGTTCTGCAGATGCATCTGTGTCTGTGCTGCTGGTGCCAGCTAAAATAAAAAGTGCTATTTTCAACCCCCCTTTTGGACGTCATCTGGTTTTTGGGGTACCACAAAAATAATGGGTTCAGAGAGTAAGATATGATTTGGAATCTAATTTTTTTTCTTTGTCTTTTTGAGACAAGTTTTCACTATGCAGTTCAGGATTCTGGCCTTTCACTGGCTTTGTAGCCCAACCTGGCCTCAAATTCACAGTGATCCTCTGTCTTGGCCTCCTGAGTGCTGGGATTACAGGCATGCTGTACCACCATGTCCAGCTTTGGAATCTAATTTTAAAAATATGTTAGTTCTGATATATCTTTTATTTTATTGTACAATGTAGCATATGTATAAAAAATTAAATGAATTATAAATGCACAACTAAACAAATTATTTTAAAGTAACCATCAGCATTGAAGTTTCTTAAAAATCTTTGTTTAGAATTTTTCTTAGCTTTCTTTTAGAATTAACCTTTTTTTAATCACTTACAGTTCTTTCTAAAAGTTTTCAGACTTCTCTTTGATTTTCTCAAACATGCTATGCTCAGCTATTCTAAAGCTTTTGATAATTCTATATAGCTTCATTTATATCAGTTTTCTCTTCCAGTGTTATGGGTCAGGTTTTATGATGTGATGGACAGGGCATTTTTATAAATAATTATAAGCCTGCAAATATATTATCTTCTTCCAGGAAATATTTTTGTTGCTTGAACCAGACACTTTGAAGCAGCAGAAATCAACTTCTGCTTGTAGAGATTGAGCTTTACAGGGTGCTCATTCTTTTCTTTTTTTTATTTTATTTTAAAGAGAATAAAACCAACCAAACAAAAATAGAATAAAGACAATCAAAACAAAACAATGAGTGATACAGGACTTCAAAACAGATACTGGGAAATCAATAATAGCTACTATAATATGTCACATTACCTTCAGAATAGCTGTCTATACCATAAGACATAATATAATTACACAAAACTGAACACAATAAAACCAATCAAAACAAAATACTGAAAGTGATACAGGACTTCAAAACAAGGTAATAAGAAATCAACAATGGCTACCATAATGTCCTTGTTTTCTTCAAAATAGCTGTCTATACTATCAGACACAATAAAACCAAACAAAAAACAGAAAAAAACCAATCAAAATAAAACAATGGAAGCCTTACAGGACTTCAGTGCCCCCATTCTTGATGAATCCTCAACTCTTAACTTTTGTCCCCCATGTTCCAAAAAGTTGTCAAAAGTAAGACTCAGCATTTTGATCAATAATCAGTAAATGTAAACAACCTGAGCGCTGGCCTCACCTCTTGAAATATATCTTTGTTTAGATCTTGACTCCATATTTCCTTTTTACTCTTTGTATTTTGGCTTTTATTTCTCCAACCTCAGCTACATGTATTACTCAAAACTTTTCCCACTGTTTAGTGAAATGTAGCATCCATGCTTTTATAAATGCTGTCCAGCTATTCTCATTATCTTTGTTTAGAATTCCAGTTTGAATTATCTATACCTAAAATGAAAATCTCTACTCTTAGTAGTATTTGTTTAATTACCTACAATAAGATAACCCAGCTACTGAACAGAATTGCTCTTTTCATTTGTGCCTCTCTGATTATTCATCACTTTCAACTCTATCTTACAATAACTTAAAAAGTATTTCTCTCCTCCTTTATGAGAGTTTTAAGCTCTTCTATGGTACAATTCATAACCATGTCTGATTCAAGCTCGAATTATCTCCAATCCCTCTATCTTATTCAAATTAGCCTGCAGGAACTATTGAGAGAATAAATAAACCTAAATGTCTCTTGTTTGCACAAACTGGGCACTTCTGCAAGAGAACTTCTAAATTATCCTACATTATGTAGTGGCTTGTTTCAGCAAAAATAAATACAATGCAATTTCCATCAACAAGTTCTGTAGACCTCATATAATAAGGAATTGCATACCTACAAAATAATTATTGATATTAGTATTTGTACTAATACAGTAAAGGAAAGCTTGGACAACCCAGGTTGCACTTTCAATATTGATCTGCATATTTTATTCAGTGATTTAAACTGTGGAGCCACTGCTCTCATTAAATTCATAAACTCCCTCTGGAATTCATGACAGCCATCTGGCCAAATATTGGCTTCTTACATTTAAAACTCAATTGCACTGAAGTCGCTGAATCTCTCAATCAATTACAAAGGATCTGAGCTCTTAAGGTTTACATTGATTGGCCACCATTTTCCTAATGGAGTCGTAGCCTCTGTAATTACCTATTTGACAAGAGAGGTGCCCGCTTTCCGAAGGCTCCATATCCTAGCTCTTCATTTCCCTAAAATGTTAGTTGGCAGCTCTCACAAGAGCGTCAGCTACAAAAAGGGATTAGAGCTAATGCAAGTGAAACAGAATGATGTTCTCATCCAATCTCCACTTACTGCACATGGCTGCCACACATTAGTCAATAACGTGGATTGCATTTTTAAAATAACTTCAGTGTAGACTTTTATTTCACAATTCATCAAGAGCCAAATTTCATGTATTTGGATATACCTTCATATCTATAGACATACTCAAAAAGGGTGGCTGCATCAAAAGAGCTAGAATACTTTTCCAAATACATTTTGGCTTTGACAACGTAAAGCATATTTGATCACAACTTTTTAATAGGCACAGGGAAAATAATTAGGAGCCTCTTTCTTAATTGATAGGAGGCAATAGAAAGAAAACAGTGCTTGGATTCAGACACACTTTCCAAGCTCTAATGTCAGTTAAATCACTGAATCCCTTCACACTGTGGGTTAAAGCTTTTAAGCTGTCTCAGTCTGTTTCTTTGTTTATAACATTGAGCTATTACTATCACTTTATTTTTATGTGTAGTATTGTTTTAATATAAAAGTTTATTACAATGCTTGTGTAAGGCTGAAATAACAACAATAAAGCACACAGAAAGGTATCTAGAAAACATGAGGCATTTGTATTAATCAAGTTTTGCTTCAGGAAACAGTTATAACTACCTTAAAAATCTGAATGGTTACTGCAGTGAACATTCTTTTCTGTCAGGAGCCTTCGGGTTGTCTGTGGTCCTACTGGATGCAGTTGAGCTTTATGAGCCAGTCAAGCTTCACTAGGTTCCAGTAGGCCGGTTTGGGTTGAGCCCTCTCTGAGCCTTTTTACCCAGAATTCTGGGTCTGGATCAAGGAGTAGCTCCTCTCTTGCGTGTACTCTTCTCGTCTTGGACAGCAGAAGGAAAAACAGACTCAAATCTCACTGGGGCCTTGTGCACTATCGCTTCTGACCAGTTCCCACTGGTGACTGTAAGTGATCTGGGCAACACTAACGTCAGTGTCACAGGGAAGTGTATTCCAGCTGGGGAGGCAGCAGAAAGGTAGAGATTCATGCTCAGGTCAGGAGAGAAGGAAAAACTACAAACAAATACAAATACAAAGAATCTGCCTCTAGATTCATTCAGTGAAAATCATGCGGCTCGCTGACGTGTGGCGCTGTGATGACTCTGTCTTGGATAATAGTGTAAGATCTCAAAGGATAGCATCAAAAAACTTCCCAGGGATCTCCAAGTGACCAAGCCATCTCCTAATGCAGATTTTAGTGGACAATTTGTGTGCTGCATCCTGGGTACTATGGTTGTCCATTCAGCAGGCGGGAGTAACTACAGAAAACAGTGCCATGGGTGTGTGACTCAATACTTTCACAAACAGTCTTTAAAAACAAAATATATCCCTACTCTATTTTAATTGTACCTACGAGAACGTGTAGATACATATTTAGGAAATAATGCATTCCTCGCTTTATATCTCTTGCTAGAGATAAGCCACAATTATATTAAACCAAGCAAAATTAAATATATCCCAGTTTGAAAAAAAGATGCAATAAGACAATGTTTACAATAGATATGCAAGTAGACAGACAGACAGTAACATGTAGATCAGTGTACTATATTTCAAAAAATGGAAACCAAAAATTATAAAAATATCTACTCAATATGGAATTACTGGAATCCAATTAAAATCCCATCAGTATCTTTTCTGGGGATATTAGCCAAATAATTCTAAATTTATTTTGAATGTATCAAGTAAGAGGACATAAAATAATATCACCCATGTGCAAGGAGAAAGGGAAAGAGTAACCTCAGCAGTAGTTTGATAGGTTACACGGAAACAATAATTAAAATTTCATGTCCCTACTATCCAAATGGATATATCGTTTAGTAGAATCTGTAAAAACCACACTTTTACAAATATAAGAATATTAGTTAAAATATAGACATAAGACAATTATTGTTTAACAATTTGAAAAAGAGAAAATTGCATCCACATGTTTCTCTGAAAACCATAATAATTTCCATATAGAATGAAATGTTTGTTGAGTATAAAAAAAACCAAGCATGAAACAATTACCAGTGAACAATGTGCTATAATAATACATCAGATCTGAGGAGAAGAAATAGCAAGAATGAAAGAAATAATGAAACAAGTAAAGCATAGATAGATATATGGATAGACTCTGACATTAATGACAGAAATCAATTGTGTTTATGAGAATGGGCTATAATTAAGTAAATTATTATATTTCAATGTGTTAAAATAGTATAATGATTTTTTCAAATAATGTTCATTGAGGCTAAATGAAATTATTGGAAGTGTTTATGATATAATCTTAACTCAAAATACAAAAATATGTACAGCTCCTCTTTTGTTTTATTTTGTTTTGTTGAAAAAAGTTCTCACTAGGAGTGCACGCTGGTCTTGAGCTCACTATGGAGCCCAGCCTGACACTGAACACACAGAGATTCTCCTGCTTCATCCTCCTAAATGCTGGAATCACAGATGTGTGCCACCATTCTCAGCTCAGTATGTACAGTTTTTGAAAGCCATGTGTATCTACTGTTAAGTTCTAGAGGTGCTGACCTTACTTTTGTTGACTGATATGGATTTTGCCTGTGTGAAATCAGGCAAACACTGGTCTTTCCAAGGCCTAATTTTTGATTAATAGTGGAAATTTGTATCAATTTGAAGATTCCATGACATAGCATAATTAAGTTGTTTAGGCCAACAGTCATTGCTCAATACATCTATTATAAGTAGAGAAGATATCTTTATCTGTTTAAAAGTTCCTTACAGTTTTAATATTGTTGTTTTTATCAACCCCCAAATTTATGAGAACCACAATAATTAAATAACATCTGAGAAGATCAGCACGGCATGATCACAGATTCCTCAACCTGTACCTTGCCTTCTACTTACAATGCTTCAAACTTCCTAGGTCTTGAATAAATAAAAGCAGTCATAGGCTTGGCAGTGTTCCTAAGTTTGGCACAAGATAATAAATGCTTTCCTTTCTGTGTAAGAGTCAGTCTTCACCCCCAATGAAACAGGCCTACAAGCAGTTACATAAACATGCACTTCCTGGGCACTTCTTGAGTTGTAGTCTAGGAGACCTCCCTCCTTTGCACTGCACCCCACTTCACCCCACCCTACAGTATACATCCTATTGAAGCAGTCTTGCTTTGGTGTTTCTGTAACGCAAAGTCTGACCAGACCATGGGTTTACTTCTTAGCATTTTCCTTACAAGGAAATAGAGGGCGTGAGTCAACTACAGCATCAAGCAACAGTGGTTATAACCAAAGGAAATGACCCCTGAAGGACAGGTTGTGCCCTGCCCAGGAGAGTAACAAATCTCTGATGTGAGACCAAGCCTCAGGCTACTCTGAAGCTGATGACAGGTCTGCTCTCTATGAGGACTCTGAAAGTTTTATCCAGGGAGTTGTTATGGATATGGCTCCTGTTAGCCATGAGCCATTTAAGCATGGCGGCCCCTGTATCTGTCCAATGAGGAGTTCGTGGAACATTTCCCTGTGGGTGGCCATGCAGATGGCTGCATCCTCTACTGACAGGGCTCCAGCCATGAGGGTTGTTTTTGCAACTGTTCTGCTGACCCGCTCTGGAGTCTGTTTCATCTCTGCCAAGCAGACTGAGGCCACAAGTATCCCAGGGGAGTCTGCTGAGTCTAAATGTTAATAATATTAAATCTAAAATCATTCCCTAGTACATGCTACGGCAAGAAAAAGAAGAGTTCTACCTATCCGTGGAGCTGAGATAGAATCTTTTCTGTCTGCTGTTTTAAAGTCCCACCTATAACTTTATTGATAACCATATGTTTTAAAACATATATAAAACAGCAAACAGAAGTTAAGTAGCGAGGGTTAATATCAGAAAAATTCTTAGGGGAAAATGCTGTGGAGAGACAGTCACCATGAATAAGTGAATGTCTATGACCAGCTTTCCAGCAGTTTGGTCTATCTCATTTCTGAATCCCTGTGAGAATCACACAAACAATGTAACATGGCCTGTCCCATTGCCTAAATTCTCCAGAAAAGCTTTATCACAGCACAAATAACTGTTCTCTCAGTCTTCCAACTAACCTTAGAAGGGGTGGCATTTGACCTGGGCCTATAAAGAAGGACAAAGTTTTAACAGTTTAATTTGCAAAGATCCTGGGAATTCCAGGACAGGTTTATAAAAACAGAAACGGTCTAAAGTGACTAGTATAGAGTGTAAGAAGTGAGGCTAGAAATGTCAGTCAAGCAAAAGAATTTAGATAAGCAGTAAGGAATTATCAAAACTTTCCAGCAAAGAGATAATACTACCAGAATAAGACTTTACCGCCTATTCTTGAAAGGATGGGGGGAAGAAGATGGGTGAATAAGGCAACCTGTTGTTCTCCAGTAACCAGAAAAGCTCTCACAGGATTTGCACTGAGCATGTTGCGTGCTTAAAATATTTTGCTGAGATAACCAGTCGAGTTTCCCCTGTCATTTCCATGAATCTAATTAACATACACAATTCATAATCAAATTGCTTGAGTTTGAAACATGTCTGCATCACTTACAAGCTCTGTCACATCAAATAAATAATTATTTCCTGAATCTTCATAAGGACCTCCATGTTCCGGGGATAGTGTGAACCCTTGCTTCACTGGGGTGTGAGAATACAATGAGATGATACTTGAAAAGGTCACAGAAAATATCTAGCACCTAGCAAGTATTTGACAAACACTATTTTTGAATGACAGGTGGATAGCAACTAAAGTTAGTTTTATGATTATTTGGCCCAGCTTTATAGCTTATCACTACTATTTCTTTGGCACATTCTTTGGCACTTGTGTCCTGTTGCGTATAATATGGCATGTCCTAAGTCAGCTATAGCTCATCAACAATTTTGAGTACAGCTTTTCCACTCGATAGAAGTTCTACTTCCCTATACCAGAGTCCTCCATCCGTGTTCAAAAAGAAACTCCACAAAGTTATTTCACTATGGTTACAATTAAAATTAAAGAAAAATTTTATATTATTTAGACATCAGAAAATAACATCAATGTCTACAATGTGACTTGTTCTAATGAACTCTGTATGTATCTATAGCTCAACACTTTTCAAGTCTTCCCAAATCTTTTAATATTCTCTTTGAGAAATTTACCATTGAACAGTTAAACTCAACATGCTGCAATTCTACATTTTACCTTCCTCAGAACAAAATTACATTAATATTCTATATAATACCTTTACTCAGAAATCTGTAGTAATTGCTTCTATACTAAATAGAGGAGCAGCAGTGGGAACTCTGAATGGATTAGATTTAACTCATCATTAAAATAGATGTGTTAAGGGACTTAATTACATTGTTCCCTTGCAAAATTGGCTTGTGCCAATTTGGAACAGGTACAGATTTGCCTGTATGGTATTTATTGCTGGTCAAGACAGGAAATGAAATGCAGCTTTTAATGCTGTTGTTTGTGGGTTGTTTTTACTGGTCTCTCAGCAAAACTGATGGCTTGCACCCAGTTTCAATGAGTCCCCAAGGGACCCTGACATTGGGCATGGTCACACAGAAGTAAGGGATTTGGTGGGCTTTCTAGTTCTCAGTTGAGCCACGCGTCTATCAAGTGCTCCTAGTTGAAAATAAAAGAACATCCGGTATGACCCTGAAAGAGAGAAGAGAAGTCTACTAGTGGCTTCTCTAGATCCCTCACAGTGAGGCCGCCTCTGGCTGAAATGAGCAAACCTTATTAGTTACTGTGGTTGTCATACTGCACACTGTCCCGCTATGTGTCCTTTACTGTCAGTAAACTGTGCATTCAGAAGCACTGTCATTTGGGGTCTTAAGAGTAAGTTTACTGAAATCTAATGAGACTAGTCCAATGGATAAGAGGCAAAATAAATTATTCAATATTTTTTAAATACAGAAATTTTATGCTTAGTGTATTCTTTATGTAATCTCATTTGTATTATTTCTCTGTATGGACTAATCAGTTATACTAATATATCTATTGGAATCAAACAATACGCAAGATAAAGTGTAAGATAAATGAGATGATATGGACTTAATCCTCATTTGCACTGCAGCCCTTTGCTATGGTGAATTTTGAAACAAGTGAGTGATCCTGCTCATATGTAAATGATTAAACTAGAATGTTCTGAGTCTATGTTCAAAGGCGAAATACTTGAAGGGAATGTAATCCATTCCAAAAGACATGAAACAATCAAAGATAAAGACATGTTCTCCAAAATAAGTTTGTGGTGCACACAGAATTAAGTTCAAGTTCTGGAGCCTAATACCCGCATTCTTCATGTGGTCCCAGGTCAAATTACAATGTACAGCTCTGAAAAAGTGTGATACAAAACAAGGGAAAACCTTACACATTTTGTTCAACCATAAGGTAAATGATCAGTTAGCAATTTCAATTCTAGTGTAGAAATTTATGAGTACTATCTTATTTTCTTCATGTTGCTGATTATTACTTAAATTACTTTCTTTTTCTCATATTTTCTATGTCCTTTCCCTGCTAATGTAGAAGTTCTTTGATGGCAAATAATGTTACTATCATGATTGTCAACATATCTCTACCTTGCACTGAATAGATGATTTTAAAATTATTTAAATCATTTACTTAATGTTAGCTATGTTGTTATATTTTACATATATTAATTCATTAACTATAACCACATCTATATTAAAGATCCACAGTCTCAAATCTCATCTGACAGATGAGAAAAGCAAGGTACAGAGGAGTAAGGTAAATTACTCAGGGTCATACCACTGGTAAATGGAGTGGTCATCTGAGTTCAGGAGCTCTGGTTCCAGAATTCTGACTTTTGGACATTTTCAAAAAGGAGAACAGCTCTGTATTTAGATCATCTTAAAAGCTGAACTAATTAATCATTGAATTCTGTATCTCCATTAGCAGTGCACTCTCTCTTTATGGAAGCCTTTCCCCTAAATTATTAGAAAGTCAACTATCAATGTTTGAATTCTACCAATGAAAGTGAATGCCATTCCGAAAGAAACTGGATCAAGAATCCTCACATCTCCACAGGCTCTGTAGTAACAGCAGTGTCACCTCTGAAAGGAGTTTACTGTATCACACAAGCAGAAGCAGATGGTAAGATGCAAGAACTGTCATGTTTGTGGAGCTTTAATGAGGATGTAAGAGTTAGCTGGGAAAGAGAATGAAAAACTTGATGTTTCTTTCCTCCCATATCCAGATTATCTGAGGAAGAGAGGAGGGGGGATAGGAGAGAGAGAGAGAGAGAGAGAGAGAGAGGGAATACCACATGATAGAAAAATACAGTGAACAGTTTCTTCTAAGTTAAAAGGATTTTTTCCATAATTGCAAGAACCCCTTTTGGAGAAGCAGAGATGAAAACAGGGATCGTAAAATGTGAAATGTTAATTCTAGAGGAAAAAACCAAAATGCTCCAAGGCTTAGATTTGTTCATTACTCTACCAGACAGGCTTATCTTGAACAGACAGAAGGGTAAATCTCTACCATTTAACTATTTTTACAGTTCATTTTTTAAGCTTTTTATTAATATATTTGTGATACATAGTAGTTATATTCATTTTGAGGAGCTGATATAGATAAGTTATTTCTTTGTATATCTAGATACAGTAAGTTCCCAACTTATGAACATTTAAGTTGTGAACTTTCACAGATACACATAGACCTCACATTAGGAAAATTCATAAATGTGAACAAATCACGGAAGTAGCTCACGTCTGCCAGACATCGTCACAGTGTGCTGCTGTGTCTTACTGTACAGTGCTCAGTCAGAGCCCGGGATGTCCTGGAGCAAGAGGAAAGCAGTGGTGATGTGAATGGAATGGCTAGGAAGTGCAGAGCAATGTGCATTGTGTGAAAGGTGTGTAAGACTCATTTTGTCAAACCTAGGAATGAGTCAAACTTAGGAGCATTCTCTTGGAGCAAAATTCATGTGTTAGTCAGGGACTTACTGCATGTCATGTACATTTCTTTTGATCCCTTTTCCCTTTTCCCCTTTCCCCTCCCTTTTCCCTTTCCCCTGATCACTTTCCCCAATTCAGCTTAAATTTAAAATATAACCATTAAAGAAAACAGTCATCAATCATCCTTGTCCCAGAACAATAACTGATTTTCTGTTTCTCAAATTCTTATACCAAATGACAAATTTATACAGAATTAAGAAAGGTCTTAGTATGTCTGGACTATAAATAAGAGCTTTTAAGAACAAAAGAAAAGAAAGAGAAAGGAGTTCCATCCACTTTTTGGTTGCTCTTCTTTTCTGATCTTTTTGTGAGGTGTAATGAGAATAAAAGAATTTGCTGCCAGTGTCACGGTAGAGAGGCTACAAACAAATGACTCCAAGTTTATGTTTTCAACTTCTTTCAGTGTTCTAAAATAAAATTGAAAAATAAAATACTTTAAATTAAATATAAATTAAAGGCATAACTAGGTCTCCAAATCAGACATATAATACATTGCACCAGAAAAAAAATAGAAACACAATTAAGGGTTGAGCTTAAGTCGTGGGCTGTGTACCACAAGTCTGCAGAAGTAAATGTACCTCTGATTCCTGTAGAATAACAGGGAAAGACAGAGCAGTTTTCCTTACAGGGAAGAGAAAGAGCACCATTGGCTAAGTTGGGAGTTAAAATAGGCTTATCCCCTGAAGAAGGATCTGGATAAAGTTCGAGTGCCTTCAAGATTGAAGGTGATTGAAAACAACTATGCTAAAACATGAAAGTGAAATGAAATGAAAGAGGGAGAAACAGAGATGGAGAGAGACAGAGACAGAATATGTAGAGTAAAAAAGCCAAGCTTTCTGATCCAGAATCCCCATTTTCCATCAGACATAAATCAAAAGGGAAAATGAGCTATCACTGTGACAGTGTGGCACTGAACACCGGGTGTATGCAAATGCACCTGCCTGTGAGGCCGAGGAAGGCTGGCAGGTTAACAACGGAGCAAGCAGAAAGACCCAGGCAAAAGTCAGGTGTGAGGGCACAAATACAAAGTCCAGGACTGTGGGATGCCAAAGGAAGACAATCACGAGTTTGAACTCAGACTGGGCAACTTACCAACTTAGTGAGAACCTGTCTCAAAATAAAAAATACAAAAAGCGTGGGAATGTAACTCTGCAAATGCCCCCGGTTCAAACCCCAGAACTGCAAAAGTTTGGTACTACAAATACAACTGCTACTACTACTAATAATAATAATAATGAATAAAATAAAGAAAAGAAAATCCCATGTAAACTGACAAAAGGATAAATTGACAAAAAAGATAAATTCATTCCAGTAAAATAGAAAAAAAGTGGTGAAATTTCAAATAATTTTAGGATATTATGTTAATAAATTAACCAAAAAAAAGGTAAAATCAGCCCAGTAAAATAGAAAGAACAGTGAAATTTCAAATAATTTTAGCATACGTTATGTTTAGGGTCTTCAAAAAATGAAGAACTTAGTACATTATGAACTGAAAAAGGCAGATATAAATGAAGAATAGAATAATTGAATGAAAATAAAACCACTAGAAATAATTTTTGTTTTTTTCAGTTGTAGAGATTGAACCCAGGTCCTCCACACTGAGCTACATCTCCAGGACTCCAGGACTCTTCTTTTTTGAGAAAACGTCTCATTAAGTCACTAATTTGCAAGGCCAAGCTTGAACTTGCTATCCTTCTCCATCAACCTTCAAAAATGCTGGGATTAAAAATCTTACTATTAATGTGGTTATTTAAGAGAAATAAGTTCAAGATCCTTAACATTACACATAAAATGGCATATCGCTTCAAGGTGGACTGTGAAAAGTTCAAAATGCATACTATGAATCCTACTGCTGGTTCTGTAATAACAATATAAAGAATTATAGTTAATAAGATAAAATGATAAGTAAAATGAAGCCACAAATTATATTCATCCCATAAAAGAAAGAGATAAATGGAAAGGAAGAATAGGTGAGACAAAGCACAAACATCGGGTCATATATTTAAATTCAACCACTTTAATATTTATTAAATCTAAATGGGATAAACACCCCAGTGTAGACAGAGCTTATAAATTTGGATAGAAATATTAGGCCAGTTGCAATAGTTAAGCTTGATGGTATCAACTTGATTGGCTAGGAAGCGTATGGGATGATTGATGCAGCCTCCTTCTCGGTGTCTGACAGATATTAGAGACATCACCTTGGGTGTCATATGTGGCCTGTTGTTTTCTAGCAC
The DNA here is from genome assembly GCA_004027295.1 of Dolichotis patagonum. Classification (NCBI taxonomy): domain Eukaryota; kingdom Metazoa; phylum Chordata; class Mammalia; order Rodentia; family Caviidae; genus Dolichotis; species Dolichotis patagonum. The sequence continues at coordinate 102,960 of PVJX010002164.1, read as the reverse complement.
CGTTCCTGGGATTTGCTTCCTCCACACCATGCACTGTTCATCTCGATATGCCGTAATCTTCTACCATGATATTTCTTCCTTAGAGCCGGCCAACCATGGACTGAACTCCCTGAAACTGCAGGCCACATTAAACTCTCCTCCTTTAAATTGTGACTGTCAGGCATTGTAGCCCAGCAATGAGAAAGCAAATGTAGGATCCTGGTACCAGAAAAGTAGGGTTGTTGCTATAACTACACCTGACCATGTGTTTATAAGCCTTCATAACTGGTTTGCAGAAGGAGTTTCGAAAAGCTTGGGGATGGGAGCTAGCGAATCCCACGCATACTGTAAGCAGAGCGTGATGGGTAATCCCAGCGGGAACTCAGAACACTGACAGGAGTGCAGACAATGAAGGGTGGCCAGGGAACCCGTGAGAGCAATGCACGAAGCTATGGGAATAAGGCAAAGTTTAGTAGAGACCGTGGGCAGCTGGGGAGGCCAGAAACATAGAGCGCCTGCCAAGCATACTGCAGGCTGAGAGCAGAGCCAGCCCAAAGAAAGGCCATATGGATAAGGAAAGTGAGAAGAGGGGGCCACCACTGCCCTTTGGAACTCACATCTCACTGCCAGCTGTCCAGACATGAGACATGAAGCTGTCAGACTCAATATTTGCCCTGCTTGGTTTCGGGCCCGCTTTGGTCCAGCTCTGTTTTATCCTCCTGTTCTTTTATAGAGTGGAAACATTTACCCTGTCTCATTGTGCTTTGGGAATATGTAACTTGCTTTTTATTTTTAGAGAGGTTTACAGCTAAGATTTTGCCTTAACTTGCAGAACAGACTTTACTTTAGACTTTTAAGAAACTTTGGAACTGTTGAAACTCTTGCAAAGGATTAGTACATTTCCGTTTATACACAGATAGCTGAATCATGTTAAGTGGAATTATTAACTTATAATTATGTTTATTGGAAGAGTAAGAATAGTTTAAGGAGATGAGTTTAGGTACCAAGTTGACCAGGGGTTGAATATGATGCTTAAGCTTGATTATGTCAACCTGGTTGACTTGGGAGCTGCCCAGAGGATTGGTATAGTGCATTTCTGGTGGATCACAGAGGCATGACCTTGGGGCTACAACTTGTATCCTGATGTTCCCCAAGGCCATATGTGTTCATATGTGGAGTTTTACAGAGCTGGCTGGATCCAGGGTGTGATACTGGATTAAATGTGTGATGCTGGGATGAAGTCTGCCCTACCCTGGATGTGGTGAACTGCTCAAAGGGAAGATAGCCTAGATGGCATACAAAGGGACAGAAAGACGCCAGACTGCTTCTGCTGCTTCTCCTACTACCTCTGCTTCTGCTTGCTGTCTGCTCACCACACTTTGGACCATTTCTCCTCTGCAGTGCCACCTGTTCTGGAACCAGCTGACTATGGACTGAAACTACAATGTAAGTTGAAATAAGCCTTTCTTCATTTTTTATATTTCCTTTCTTTTTTTAAATTTTATTTAAAGAGAAAAAAACAAAACAGAAAAAGGGTAGAAATAATGCAGAATTTTTTTAAAAAGTAAGAAATCACCAGTTGATAAATTACATATTGTCCTCTTAGAAATAGTTGTCCAAGTTACAAAATTAAAGCATATAAAGTAGACATTCAAACAATGAAACTGCAAACAGTTCTGTTCAGTGATCCAATAAAAAACTTCGTAATATGGTTATCAATCCTACACACTTAAACATACATGCAGTTATATCCTTTAGAGCACTTCCTTTCCCTCTCTTTTTTACAACAGCAATTACAGATTTTGGATTTTATTACTCCTACATTTCTTATTACGTTTTACACTAGAGACATAATGTGATATTTATAAATATGATTCTTATTTATTTCACTAATGAGGGTAGTCTCAATCTTCTTTTTTAAATTTTTAAAAACCTCTCTTCTTTTAACTTGTGACATTTGGGTATTTGGTCTCAGCAATGAGAAAAGTAACTAAGATATTTTAATAATATGTGTGGCCCCTGACACCTTCTTCTCTGGTACTGTTCCCGCTCTCTGTTTCCCAGCTACCATAAACTAAACATCTTTTGCTCCTTCATGCTTTTTGATCAGGATATTTGTCTTAGAGACAGTCAAATATGGACTGAATCCCCTAAAAACAAAAGCCAAATTAAACCAGTCCTTTAAATCAGAGTTTTGAGTATGGGGGCCCAGTGGTGAGAAGGTTAGTGTATCAATTTATATATGATCAATAAAACTATCAAAATAATTATATTACATAAAGGAAGCACTTAAAATAGATGAGGATGCTATCCAATATATGTAAGAAACACAATAACAAGATTTTTTAAAGATTTAAAAATAGGCAAAAGAGGAACTGTAAATAAGGATTTGAAAAATATTCACCATCATTAATCATCAAAGAAAAGCAAATTAAAACTATAATGACATATTACTTCGTCCTCCAGTAGAATGGCTATTTTCAAGACAATCACAGACACATATTATTGAAGATATGGAAAAAAAGAGCCCTTGTACATTGCTGGTAGTAATGTGAATTAGTGCAAGTCTGTTAGAAAATAGTATGGAAGATCCTCAAAAAAATTAAAATACAGCAGCCACGTGAACATACAATTCTACTAGACATAAGTCCAGAGGAAACCAGTACATCAAAGAGATACTTGCACTCCTATATTCATTATAACATTAGTAATAATAGCCAAGACATGGAGTCAACCTACGGCCATCACTGAGTGAATGGGCTTAGAAAATATATATGTATGTGTGTGTGTTCATTCGTAGAAGAAATAGTACTCAGCCTTTTAAAAGAAGGTAATCCCTTGGCGCCCAGGCAGTAAGACCACACCCCGCACCTGAAAACACCACAAGGCGTGCCAGAGGGATGGGGTGGGCCTAGCCAGACTGCTCAGTGAACCCCAGGCAGCTGGCTGGCCGGGAACCCACCCTGGACCCTGACTGCGTGCACTCAGGCAGAGGCGGTGGCGAAATCCCAGCGTGCACTGGGAAAACTTGGAACCCTGACCCTAGAGGAACACTGGTCTACAGCGGACTATCCGTGCTACCTTGAAGGGAGGTTAAGTGACTGTCTCACCATAACAGGATCTGGCTCCAGTCAGTGTGGTGAGTATGCCCCTAAAATAGATTGTACAGAAGCTAAATAGGGCCAATAGTAAAGCTCCCTCCAACCAACTGTAAGACCTTGCTAAGTCTGACAAGGATGAGGGTGACTCCTTCCTATACACAGAAAACATCAGGCAGAGTGAGAGGTGTGTCGAAAAGGACTCCCCCAACTTGAAGAAAATCAAAAGGGCTTATGAGACACACAGACACAAAGAGGGACACAGTAGGGCCTTGGCCAATACAAACACTATAGACAGGGAGATTTGATGACCTGGAATAACCCAAAGATAAAGTACTAGCAGGAACTAAAAGCTGACCTGCATCAATACTACTAAGCTTGTCAGACAAGGAAGAATACAGGACTCTCCCAACAGGCCCTGTAGCAGGGAACCAGGTGACTGGCCCACCTATTCATTTTGGGACCCAGCAACTGGACAAACATCAACCTTACAGTAGGACACAAAGATACACACTACCAACAGTTCACACTAACGAATCTGAAGAACCAAACACTAACTCGAAAGAGGAAAATGGCAAAAAGAAAAGGCAGAATGCAACCTCAAACATCCAGTGCAATAGGTGAAAATACAGGAGACACTGAAATAGAGGATCCCAAAGGTAACACACCAGGAATCTCTGACTATATAGCGAATGAAATTAAAAAACAACTCTGTGAGGCCATAGAGGAAATCAAATTAGAAGTACTCTCCCAGGTAAAGATAGAAGTAACAACCTTAGTAAAGTCATTGCTGAGTACAGCTAAAGAAGAAATAGAGAAAAAAGTACAGGAACATGGTAAACTAATTGAAACCTTGAATGAACAATGTAGAAAACAAGCAGAATTCATGAAACAAACTGAAAGAGACAACCAAGAAACAATTCGAAGCATGCAAAACTGTTTAAATAAAGCTGAGGATAGGATCTCGGACCTTGAGGATAGGATTGCGATTAGTGATCATGAAAGGATAGAACTTTTAAAAATAACAAAGCAGCATGAAATGACAATCCAGAAGCTTCAAGATGATGCCAAGAGCAACAATATAAGATTAATAGGCATTAGTGAAGATGCTGGAGTCAATACAAATGACATATGTAAAATATTCAAAAATAATAGGAGAAAACTTTCCAAACATGGGGAAAAAATATGATATTCAGAGAAGTGAGGCATACAGAATGCCAAATCAACCAACATAAATCTATACCCAGACACGTAATAGTTAAGATCTCAGACATACAACATAAAAACAAAATACTAAAGCTGTTAGAGAAAAAACACAACTCACCTATCGAGGAAAGCCCATTAGAATCACAGCAGACTTTCCATCATAAACCCTCAAATCAAGACGTAATTGGAATGAGATATTTCAAACCCTGAAAGAAAACAACTTTCAACCCAGACTGATGTACCCAGCAAAACTTTCATTCAAATTTAATGGAGAAATAAGATACTTCCATGACAAAGAACAACTGAAGAAATTTACGTCCACCAAACCAACCTTAGAAAGAGTGTTGAAAGACATACTAGACAGAGATAAAAATGATCACAACCCCAAGAACAGCAGAAAGAAAACACCAGGTAGGACAAGCAATTAAATAAAGGGGAAAGGCAGAAAGCAAACTATTGGACCATAACATGACAAACTTGAGCCAGTATATATTAGTAATATCCATAAATGTAAATGGCCTCAATTCAACTATCAAAAGAAATAGGTTGGCAGAATGGATCAAGAAACATGATCCCACAATATGCTGTATACAAGAAACACATCTGACACAAAAGGAAACTCATAGACTAAACGTCAAAGGATGGAAAACAGTATTCCATGCAACAGGAACCCAGAAAAGAGCAGGGGTAACTATTCTATTTGCAGACAATGTGAACTTCAAACCTAAAATGATTAAAAGAGACAAAGAAAGTCACTACATACTTGTAAGCAGAAAAATTCAAGAGGAAGAACTAACAATTATAAATATATATGCACCAAATACAGGAGCACCCAACTATATAACACAGATACTAAAGGATATGAAAAAACCAAATACACAAGAACACAATTATTACAGGGGACCTTAACAGCCCATTGTCACAAAGAGATAGATCAACTAGAAAAAAAGTCAGCAAAGAAGTAATAGAACTGAATCATACCTGTGAGCAATTGGACTTAGTGGATGTTTACAGAGTGTTCCATCCAATCACAACAGAATACACATTCTTCTCAGCTGCACATGGCACATTCTCCAAAATAGAACATATTTTATCCCATAAAATATCCATTCTTAAGTAAATGCAAGGGTGTTGAAATTATCCCATGCATACTATCTGACCATAGTGCACTGAAATTGGAAATTAATGGCAAAAGAAATTGCAAAACTTGCATGCATACATGGAAATTAAACAACAACCTTTTGAACAACCAGTGGGCTAGAGATGAAATTAAGGAAGAAATAAAGCAATACCTACAACTGAATGAAAATGCAGAAACAACCTATTGCAATCTGTGGGATGCAATGAAAGTGGTCTTAAGAGGGAAATATATAGCAGTAAATAGTCATATCAAGAAAACAGAACGAGCACAAATAAACAACCTAATGCTCCATCTGAAGTTACTAGAAAAAGAAGAGCAAGTTAAACCTAAAGCTCATAGAAGATAGGAAATAGTAAAGATTAAAGCAGAAATCAATACAATCAAAACTAAAAAAAATACAAAGAATTAATGAATTAAAAATCTGGTTTTTTGAGAGAATAAACAAAATTGACAAACCTCTAGCTAACCTTATAAAAGAAAGAAAAAAAACAAAATCCATGCAATAAAGACTGAAAAGGGGGAAATTACTGCAGATCCCATGGAATTTCAAGCATGATGAATACCTACTTTGAAAATCTCTACTCGCATAGAAAGGAAAACACAGAGGAAATGAACAGATTTCTAGAAACATATGAACTACCAAAACTCAACCAAGAAGATATAGCAATTTTGAATAACCCAATATCAGCTATTGAAATTGAAAACATAATAAAAAACTTACCAACAAAGAAAAGCCCAGGTCCTGATGGATTCACAGCTGAATTCTACAAGAAATTTAGAGAAGATTTGATGCCAATATCCCTTAAACTCTTTAATGAAATTGAAAAGAAAGCAGTCCTCCCTAAATCATTTCTGGAGGCAAGCATAATTCTCATACCAAAACCAGAGAAAGACCCAACCAAAAAGGAGAACTATAGGCCAATCTCACTAATGAACATTGATGCAAAGATTCTCAATAAAATACTGGCAAATAGAATGCAACAAATCATCAAGAAGATTATACATCATGACCAAGTGGGGTTCAATCCAAGAATGCAGGGATGGTTTAACATATGCGAATCAATAAATGTGGTACACCGTATCAACAGAGCCAAAAACGGAAACCACATGGTCATCTCAATAGATGCAGAAAAAGCTTTCAATAAAGTCCAACACATGTTCATGATAAAAAAAAACCCTTCAGAAACTCAGAATACATGGTGTCTACCTCAACCTTATAAAGGCCATCTATGACAAACCAACAGCCAATATTATACTAAATGGACAAAAACTGAAAGCTTTCACTTTAAAATCAGGAACAAGACAACGATGTCCACTATCACCACTCCTTTTCAATATAGTTCTGGAAACAATAGCCAGGGCAATCAGACAAGGGAGAGAAATAAAAGGAATAAAGATAGGAAAGGAAGAAGTTAAATTATCACTATTTGCAGATGACATAATACTCTATAGAGAAGACCCAAAAAACTCCATTAAAAGACTGCTAGAGGTAATAAACAAATTCAGTAGTGTAGCTGGCTACAAAGCCAATGTGCAAAAATCAATAGCATTCTTGTACACAAATAAGAAACTCACCGAGAGAGAAATTATGGAAATATCACCCTTCACAATAACATCTAAAAAAATGAAATACTTAGGAATTAACCTAACGAAGAATGTAAAAGACCTATATGCTGAAAATTATACTACACTAAAAAAGGATATTGAAGAGGATATTAGAAAATGCAACGATATCCCTTGCTCTTGGCTAGGAAGAACCAACATTGTGAAAATGGCCATACTCCCAAAACTGTTATACAGATCTAATGTAATCCCAATCAAAGTACCATCAACATACCTCACAGATCTAGAGAAAACACTCCTAAAATTCATTTGGAACCAGAAGAAACCTAGAATAGCAACGGCAATTCTTGGCAATAAAGACAAGGCAGGAGGCATCTCAATTCCTGACTTGAAACTGTACTACAAAGCCACAGTGATAAAATCAGCATGGTACTGGCAAAGAAATAGACCTGAGGATCAATGGAACAGATTAGAAGATGCAAGTATAAGTACAAAGACACTCAGCCACCTAAATTAGACAAAGGGGCTAAACATGTTCACTGGAAGAAGGATAGCCTCTTTAATAAATGGTGTTGGAAGAACTGGCTCTCCACATGCAGAAGGCTGAAACTAGATCCATGCTTATCACCATGCACAAAACTAAAGTCTAAATGGATCAAAGACCTAAACATTAAAACAGAAACACTAAATCTACTGGAAGACAGAGTAGGTAGAAGTCTTGGAGACATAGTGGTAGGCAGAGAATTCATGAACAAAACTCAAACTGCATAGGAAATGCTTCAGAGAATAAACAACTGGGATTGCATACTATTGAAAAGTTTCTGCACTTCAAAGGAGATCACCAGCAGAGTGAAAATAAAACCCACAGAATGGGAAAGAATTTTAGCCAGCAACCCCTCAGACAAAGGACTTATATCAAGAACATATAAAGAATTGAAAAACATCAAGCCACCCAAATTCAAAGACCCTCTCCAAAAATGGGCACCTGAAATGAACACTCAGCTCTCAGATAAAGATATACAAATGGCAAATAAAACATGAAGAAATGTTCACCATCACTGGTCATTCAAGAAATGCAAATTAAAACAACATTGAGATTTCATCTCACCCCTGAAAGAATAGCTGCCATCAAGAAATCAACTGATAACAAATGTTGACGAGGTTGTGGGGAAAAAGGAACATTGCTCCACTGTTGGTGGGAGTGTAGGCTGGTGCAACCACTATGGAAATCAGTATGGAGAATTCTCAGAAGACTAGGAGTGGAAGCTCCATTCAACCCAGCTATTCCCCTTCTGGGTATTTTCCCAGAGGAACTGAAAAGGTCATGTCACAGTGATATATGTGCACCCATGTTCATAGCAGCACATTTTGTAATAGCTAAATCTTGGAAACAACCAAGATGCCCATCAACCACAGAGTGGATGAAAAAGATGTGGTATTTTTATATAATGGAGTATTACTCAGCTATGAAGAAGGATGACCCTGAAGCCTTCATAGGTAAATGGAGACAACTTGAAACTATCCTCATTAGTGAAATAAATAAGAACCATATTTATAAATATCACATTGTGTCTCTAGTGTAAAAAATAGTAAGAACTGTAGGAGTAATAAAACCCAAAATATGTAATGGCTACTGTAAATAAGAGAGGAAAAGAAAGTGCTCTAAAGGATATAATTGCATGTATGTTTAAGTGTGTAAGATGAATGACCATATTACTGTATTTGTGTTATATCATGGAGCAGAACTGCTGACAGTCTCATTGTTTGAATGTGTACTTTGTATGTTTTAACTTTGTAACTTGAACAACTATTTCCAAGATGACAGTATGTAAGTTATCAAGTAATGACTTCTCAGTATTTTATGTTCTTTTCTTTTTTTTCCCTTAGAATCTTGTATTGTTGCTACCTCTTTTTCTATTTTGTTTGTTTTGTTTTTAATAAAATTTTTTTAAAAAGAAGATAATTCTTCCAGTTACAACAATATGGGTGAACCTTGAGCACATCATGCTAAGTGAATTAAGACAGAAATGAAAAACAAACAAACAAACACCACATGTTCTTCATTACATACGTTCCTCACTTAACTACCGAGCTCATTCCTGTGACTAGTGATTGAATGAATTGGCCTCTAAATGGAGAATTGTATAGTTTACAAAATTCAGAACAAAAAACAGTCAGGAGAAACTACAATTAGATGATTTTGCTTTTATTTGTATAGCTGTTATATGCAGTACTGTAATGTACAACAACATGAAACTACAGTACTGTACTATACAATGCAACCAGAAAAAATTACAGTACTGTACAAACAAACTGTACCAAAAAAGACATTCAGGCTGTATGAACAACATGCATAGAAGTGTACTCAAAACAAGATGGGTTCATAAGTCTGGGTGGTGGGTCAAATGTCCAAAAAGTTGTTAAACAAGTGGGTCATTAAACAAGGGATATGTGTACAGTATATGAGAAATGTGAAAAAGTCTAACTCAGAGAAAAAAAGAATAGAATTATGGTTACCAGGAGAGGTATGGGAGAGAACCAGGGATATGTTTATTAAAAGATCTACTGCAGATTTTGGTAACCACAGATAAAAGTAGTGTATTATACTGGAAAATAGCCAAGACAATAAACTTTAAGTAGTATCACTACAAGTAAAAAAGTTCATGAGTAATTTGTATATGTTAATTACTTTGATTTAGCTCTTTCCACAGTGAACACACATTTTAAAACATCGAGTTGCGCACCACAAATATAGACAATTCATTTCTCAATTAAAATTAAATAAATTGTGAAGTAGGTAAATTAGTAAATTTCAAAGAAAATAAATAATAAATACACTAAAAGTAAAAACTCGCAATGAATAGAAGCCCTTCTAAATGCATATTTTTTTTCTATCTGTCAGGTACAAACTCTTGAGAAGATTGACCCATGAAAAAAATAAAAGGTAAAAAGAGGTTAGAAACTAAAAGAGAACCACAAATTATATTTAAGTGATATTAACAATAAATATACTATTTTTAGAACTCAAGTCAAAAAAATATAATTTGTAATAAAAATATGAGGTATATAAAACGTTTAAAACCAGATATTTTGTAATTTTTTATTTTAAAAAGAATAAAGGCAAAACAAAACAAAATGGAGCAAAGTAAATCAGAACAGAACAATGCAAGCAACCAGGACTTCAAAAAAAGACAATAGGATATCAACAATGGCTACCATAATGTCTCTTGTTTTCTTTGAAGTAGTGACCATATCTTCACACATAATAATATAGAACATAACAAAATATTATAAAACCAATCAAAAGAATGAAAGCATTACAGGACTTCAAAACCAGATAACAGGAAATGAGCAATAATATGAACTATAACATCTCATTTTCTTCAAAAAAAGTTGTCCATACTATCACACATAATAATATTAAATAAAACATAACAGAAAAGAACCAATCAAAACAAAAGAATAAAAGCATGATAGGACTTCAAAACAAGATGATAGTAAATCAGCAATGGCTACCATAATGTCTCATTTTCTTCAAAATAGCTGTTCATACCATCACCCATAATAAAATCAAACAAAAAAACAGAATAAAACCAATCAAACAAATGAATGAAAGCATTATAAGACTTCAAGACAAGATAATAGGAAACCATCCATGATTATGTTCAAAACAGCTGCCCATACCATCAGACACAGTAAAATCTAACAAAACAAAACAAAACAAAACAGAACAAAGCCAAACTTAACAAACTGGGAAAATAATACAAGAGTTCAAGACAAGGCAATAAGAAATTAACAGTAGTTACCAAATTTCCCACCCAGGTGTTTCCTCCCCTGTCACTGTTACAATAACTATTTTGCTTTTTGGATCCCATTAACTCCTTTTTTATGCAAGGGTTCACTTGTATGTGTACAAACCATTTCACCAATGAACATGATTGCCAGTTGCATCCATTTACCTACAAAAGCCTCAAGAGTATTTACTTTATAGCTGGGTAGCTTTCCATTATATGAAAATACCGTATCTTTCTTATCCACTCTGTGGTTTTTGGGCAAGTTACTCTTGCTTTTTTTTTTTGGTCTCCTGTCACATGGAACATTGTTTTCTGTCCTTTGATTGTCAGTCTATGAATTTCCTTTCCAGTTAAATGTGTTTCTTGTATACAGTATATTGATGGATCTTTTTTCTTGATCCACTCTCGCTGTGTTTCTTTTTATTGCTACATTAATGGTTACAACCAGCATACATTGGTTTGTCTCTGCCCTGCTATCCTCCTGTTGTTCCCCCTCCACTTTTCCCCTTCGTTCAGTTGCCTGTGCTGTTTGCTAACCCTCCTCTGCTGCTGTTCCTGGAACAATGGCCATCTTTATCTCTCTCTAGAATATCCGTCAGCACTCTCTGTAGAGTTGGTTTGATGGTCATGAATTCCTCCAGTTGTTCTTTACCATGGAAATATCTTATTTTTCCATCAATTTTAAAAGATATTTTTGCAGTATGCAACAATCTAGGTTGGAAGTTGGTTTTTTTCCAGGGTTTGAAGCACTTTATTCCAAACTCTTCTTGACCTGATGGTTTGTGTTGACAAGTCTGCTGTGATTCTGATGGGTTTTCCTTTATAGGTGATCGGTTTCTTTTCTCTAGCAGTTTTTAAAATTCAGTTCTTGTCCTGAATTTCTGGAATCTTAATTATTATATGTCTGGGTGTAGATTTACTTTGGTTATGGCTAGTTAGAGTTCTATATGCCTCAATTATCTGCATGCCAGATCCTTTTCCCACGTTTGGGAAGTTTCCTGCTATTACTGTAAGTAGGCTTTTAATTTCATTTGTGTTGACCCCTGCTTCTTCATTGACACCTATCACTCTTAAGTTATGCTTCTTTGCATCAACTTGCAGCCATTGGATTGTTATATCCTGATTCCTTGTTATTTTTAAGAGATCTTTCCTTTCACAATCGCTAGCTGCAATCCTATCTTCAAGGTTTGAAAGTCTATCTTCAGTCTATTTCAAGCAGTTTTGCCAGTTTTTGACTGACTTTTTAATCTTCTGGATCCCTCTTTGAATCTGTTTCAAGCATTGTAATTCCTTTCTATAGTTGTTCATTCAAGGTTTTCATCATTTCAGCCAAGCCTTGAACTAATAGGTAGCCCAGACTAGCCTCAAACTCAAGGCATCCCCCTGCTTTGGTCTCCTGAGTGTTGGGATTATAGTTATGCTTTACCACTCCCAGATCAGATAGAAAGAAAGAAAGAAAGAAAGAAAGAAAGAAAGAAATCATAATATCCCTTAACACAAAGGGATAATAGATATAAAATAGTTTACAGAAACAGATAATCATTTTTATAGAATATGTTGAAATAGAAAAATAGAAATCACAATACAAATTCTATTACAAAAGAAAGTCTTTTCAGTAAATGCATAAAAATACATACATAAGATGCTTACATAAGACACTTAAGTATTATTTTAAAATACAAGACCAAGGATATAGCTCAGTGGCACAGTATTTGCCTGGCAGGCACAAGGTCACGAGTTCGATTCTAGTTACTAAAAATTAAAATAAAATAAAAATATTCACACACCTCCTAACAAATTTTTCTTAGACTGAAATGTCCTTAAATTTATGGAGTATCACAATGAATGAGAGCTAAGGTAACAACATATAAATCATAGAAACATATGACTTATCCAAAAGAGGATAAGGCAAGGGTACCTGTATCCCACTACCAGAATTCAACATCATGACAGAGTTCCTAAATAATAAAATAAAACCAAAAGCAATTTAAAATAAAAGATATTGAAGGAGTGAAAAAGCCACCATAGTTATTTACAAACAACAAAATGCAGATAATAAAATTGTCTACATAGACAACCCAAGAAAGTGCTTAGGAAAAATTAGAAATAGCTCTACAAACAATAAAAATTTGTCAGTAGTATTAAATATTCTCAACTAGCAATTGCACAATAGAATAGCAAAAAATGATCATTTTCAGTAGAATTACAAATTGCACACCACCCAAGATTAAGTGTTGCAAAAATGTGCAGTTAAACTTCATCGAACACACATTTGTCTTTGTGTCCTCTTATAGTCTTGGTAAAAGAGAAAAAATGAAATCATTTTGAAAGCACTAACTATAAGAAGGTGGTAGAGTAGCAAATGGTCATGAAATAGAATGAAGATTTTAGAAGATGAGAAAGAAGACAGAGAGCTTACTTATTTATGTTGCATGTTCAGAGGATAAAATAAAATTTAGAAATGAATTTGAAATATATATATATTGACAAGTTTAAATGTAACTAACATGAGATTAATTATGAAAAGAATAAGTTAAAGTACTTTACTATGTAAACACTTAAAATTAAAACAATACCATGCATTATTTGTGACTGCACACACATATTCACTAAAAAGTGAATCACCATGGACTAGATATTCAAAAATTCCTGATGGTGATTGCATGAAAGAAAAGGAGAAAGAAAGATGAAAATTTAATATGATTATAGGGAGAATGTAGGAGATTCTGATCTGTCTGAAGTGATTTATTTCTTTAAAAATAATATGAAACAAATTTTCCCTAAGACACTTATCTTGAGAGTGAGCACATGTCTCTTGCTACAAAATACTTGGAGCAGTTCTGTGTTATTAACTCAATCTAAAACAGATTTCAAAACAAATTTGCCAACTGATGTTTCTAATGACCCTGGGAGCCATGTCTTCAGGAGAACATTCAAGGGAAACATGACCTATCATTGTGTAAGTAAACAATTTATGTCGGCCTTTCCTACTTCAGAACCTCCTGAGCTAAAATCCTTTAGTGATAAGTGCAGTAAGCATCACTATCATTTATCGATGGGTCAGCATCTTGGAGGGCAAACCTCCCATTAAGAACCTTTTCCTCTGCTACTGTCAGACCAACACATGGATAGCATAAATAAATATATCCATGCTACTTGCCCAAATTTAACAATCCCTTTATTTTGAGTATATTATGTGCCCCCAAAAAATGTTAATGATATTTCACATCCATGGTCATGCTCATCCCTCTCAGAACCCTTTTAACACAAGATGATAGAAGAGGTGCAGGCTTTAGCACAGGTAAACTTCATTTGAAACTTTGCTCCATCTCTTTCACTCCTTGTGACCATAGAGCTACAGAATTTCTCTGAACCAGTCTTCTCATATCTAAAATGGAAAAAAATTGCTTATGTTACAGATAATTGTTAAGGGGTAGATGAGATCTTATCTAACGGGGTACCTGAAGAGAACATCAGTAAATACCACCTCCCGGTTTTACAGACAAGGAAACCAAGGTTCTAAAATGTCCATTGATGTGAGACAATCACACTAACGTGAGACAATCACAGATCGGCGGCATGGCAGCCAGGCGTGTGAGCTCTGGAGCCAGCCTTCCTGGGTAGATACAAATGGCAGCTCTGCCACTCAGCTGTACAGCTTCATACAAGTTAATCTCTCTGTTCCTTAGTTTCCTTATATATAAAAAATAGTAAGAAAACCTACCTGCATAGGACTGTTACTTAAAAAAAAAAAACACTTGGAACAAAACTGGCACACAAAAAGCACTGGATACCTTAATAAGTAACAGAGTGTGCAGAAGTTCACACTCCATAAAAGGGGATGTGGGGTCACCCTGAGACAGCACTGCAGCTGCCTCACGGGCAGGGCTTGTGGTAGGCAGGCATTCTGGTTTGGGCATGGTTTGCATCTATTATTGTTAAATTCTGGAAGTGTAAAAGAAAGAGGAATAAAATTTGTCATCAGATTCATTAATTCATGTCTCTTTATGAACCACATTCTTTTTTTTTCCAAAAATTTCAACTAAGCAAATCAGCACATTTATGAGAGTTAAATATTAGGGTTTTGCGACAATAACAGGATCCCATATTTGCACTGAAATACACACAGGTCCCTGTTTCTCTATGATGCCATCATTTCTTTCTGACCAGCAGAATGAGGACTTGCTGGCACCAATTTCCCATTTTCCTCCTCCCGAAGGGCACGCGTAACTCACTTAACAGTTTCACAGTGCAGTACACTGCTATTTAAAATCAGTCTGCTTCTTTCCATTGTAATAGCACAGAAATAAGCAATTTCATACATTAGAAAACATAAGCATGCCAGGGTCTAATTCATACTTACGTGATTAATAAACCTTAAAGGAAATACAGCACACAACACGAACACCATTGCATTAGAATAGTCATTTGGGTGTGAGATATCACCCACAATTGTCTCACTACCAAGCTAGTAAGATGGGTCAGTATGGAAACTCATGGAACTTACTTAGGGTAAAAGTGCTCCTTTATGTTGAAAAATGAAGGGTTTAAATGGAGACCCACAGTCCTGCTTCCATAAGGGGTACTGGCTTTCTGAGAGCTATGAGCAGCCTGCATGACTCAGTATATTTTCAGTGTCTTGTTTATTAATGGACAGAAAAGCTAGCCTGAAAATGAAATTGATTTTATTCACTTAGGATTTTATACTCCATTGCACAATCACAACCCAGCAAATTCTTCATTAAGAGAGATAATTACTTTAATGAAGATTAAATATAATTTTAAATTCACATTTATCTTTATCTACCTAATGCAGGTCAGAATTAACCAAAAATTGTTGAGGAAGAGGAAAGAAATAGATTCTCCATTCCCAAGAGTCCCCATCCTGTTAAGCAGAAAGAGCCTAATATGGCAACCATTCCTGCCTTCCTTCCCCTTTCTCCTCCTTTTCTCACTCCATCCACATCAGACCCAAACCAGCCCTGTTTTTTAATAACCCTGATTTTGAGATTTTGGTAGAGGCTACAGGATAACAATAATTTGTCAAGAATGTTCAATGAGCTATAAAAAGCTGTATCTCTGATGGGCATGTAGGAGATAAATATCCAGCTCCAAGTCTCAGATTGATTTTGCAAAACTCCTCCTAATACAAACCCTTCCTACTTCACCTACAAGATCGGAAACCAGGGATAATATTAAACTGGCTTGTATTATTAATACATCATGTGCCATTAGAATTGTTCCTCATTAACGAATTCGAACATTGTTAAACTACAAGTTTGACTCTTGGTTTCTCCTCTAATCAAATGTATGATCTTTAAAATGCTTGTTAGATGCTCTGAGTCTGGGGCTTCTTCTGTGTAAGAGGGGGCTAAGAATGTTCATCTGAGCTCAGAGCTGTAGAGCACTTGGTGCTGCATAAGCACACAACAAAGGTGATGATTCCTTATTGCATAATAAAGTTTCTTCTAGATGATGGCCCAATCGTCATTTGTTGACAGTAACACTCAGTTCTGCAGAAGTAATCAGTGAGCTTCTCCCCCGGCTCTCGGTGTTACTGATGAAGAGGTGGCTCAGGTCAAAGGAGAATCTGAGGGATACACAGGCTGGTCAAATTCTCCATCACATACAGGCACAGCACTGGATGTTTGGAGATGAATTTTCCATGAAGAGAAACTAGGTTTGGCTTAGTGAGGATACAACTGCAACCCAGATGCAATGTCTCGAATAATTGCTCCCATTGACTGACTACCAAAGACACGGTACATTACATTATCTTAATTAACTAACATGCATACATAATGTATCATCCAATTCAGAATGCTTTCAGAATGAAATTGAATTTTATGAGTAATTATTTCAAGACAATAGGTATAAATCTGGATGGTCCTGTATGAACCATGGTCAACCCATGTTTAATGTACTCAATCTTGCCGGAAGATATAAAACACCCTTCCTGTCTTACAGAAGGGAGAGTCTTAGAAATGAGTACATATGGGTACAAATTATTACACAGCAGACCTTCTATTGAAACTTCTGTCTGCAAGGTGCCAAAAATTCTTTCCTCTAGTGCACTCGTTCCTCGAAAACTTTTACTCTAGGTATCAACTATCTCAAATGACAGTATTAATTTGATTTTGAAAGCCTTTCTTTATTAAGTGAATAGCATATTATAAACTCTGGGTTATGACTTCCAAATGCTATCATGAAAGAAAGGAAAGAAAGAAGGGCAAAGTAGAACTAAAATGACACCAGTAAGAGCGGTTATATTCTAATAAGTACCAGTTATTTGAGTGTTCAGTGCAGCCTGAAAACCAAGATTGAGCTAATGCTTATTCAAGCATAGAGAATTCAATAGGGCCAGACCTCAATAAACCTGTTTCCCCAGGTGGTAGACTACAGTCTCATGCATCCAATGGATTTCTTGATCTAGGTCAATGCATCACTGATGTTAGTGGCCCATGATCATAAACAAATGTGATTCACTTCTACATCACGCCAGTATCTTTTCTGTCACCCAGAACTTAATAGAGATAGGAATGTTGATGAATTATCAACATGCAGACCTCTTTATGGTATTTCTGTAGATAAATAGATGGTTGCCACATTCCTTTACCTTTTGGCTTGCTTCTGTCATTGAATTTTCTTGTCATTTTGCACACCACAGAAGAGCCCATTCTGGCCTCTATCACACTAGCAGACACAATAAAACAGATTCTGACAGAAAAATAACAGCTTGAATCAGCCACAAATTCCAGCCATCGTCAATCACCATTCTTTTCTTTTTCTTCTTTTTTTCTTTTGAAGGTAGTAAAATACAACAGAACAAGACACAATAAAGCCAATCAAGACAATGCAGTGAAATGCAGACAATGCAGAACTTCACAGCCGGATACTGGGATAACAGTAATAGGTACCATAATATATCTTGTTATCTTCACAATAGTTGTCCTTTCAATCAGGTATAGCGAAATCAAACCAAAAATAGAACATTATAAAACCTATCAAAACAGAATATTGAATAGAGTAAAACAATTAATCAGAACAAGGCAAAACAGTGAAAACAAGTTGGCCTTCAAAGGAAGACAGAAGGAAATCCCTCATATTTGCTGTACCTCAAATGGTCATCCTCCTATGAGATGCTCAGACCCCTGGGCCTCAGTTGCTAAAAGAGCAGGGGAGGACATTTGATTGGCTCATGGGAGACACTGACTGGTTCTCCTCCTGGCTCGCCGGCCACAGCTGCTTACTCAATCACAACTCTTAATGAAAGACTATCTTCAGAGACAAAGATAATCTCCTGATCCAACAAATGGATGACCAGAGATTTCAACGACCCTACAGAAGAGCCAGCTTGCAATATAGGTAAGAAATCCTGTTAAATTCAACTCAAATTCTCTAAAGTTGTGTGATTTCAACAGATCACCCAAACACTCTCAACCTCAAACTTTTCATCTATGTAAAAAAATGCTTCTCAAACTTTCATGAACATGAAAATTATCTACAGTCCTATTATAAATTAAAAACTTCCCTGTGTCCCCCATTAATTGGAGCTTCTAGTTCATTAGGTTTGATGTAAAGCCAAAGACTTTGGATTTCTGAGTTTCTAGGTATCGATGGTGATGATATGATGTTGGTGCTCACTGACCACTTTGAATAGCACTAAATGATACCAATAATACCAATCTCATGGTTTCTGTAAAGATCTGAAGAAATGTGATGATTCTTCAAAGAGCTGCTAACTCAACTCTGATAAAGGATCAACCAAAATCCAAGGAGCATTAGTAGGAATAAAACTTAGAGACTTTTAATCATTTCTAATATGCCAGGTATAGGATTTCATTATATCCCAATCCCTCTTGTTATAATTTATTGTATGTAACAGCAAAAAATAGGGTTCCAATCTTTTATTGTTCACTTACCCAAAGCCCTCCTGGTTCTCTGTTTCTTTTATCAGAAACCATAATTTTAGGCTCACAAAAACCATTGGTCCCCTTTAGGCTCAGCTGTATCTCCATGGCATCCAAGCCCCATTTAAAATCCTCCTGATTGCTACTTTAAAAAGAAAACACGTCTTCCCATTAGAGCAGTATTCAGAAATAGATGAAGTGATATTTACTTTGCTGAAAGCCGGAATCCCCTGTTATACCGATTGTCAATTCTATGATCAACGTGAGTCCTTCAGTGTGCCCTTGTCTAACACAGCTCGGTGTTCAGGGAACTCCTCTGCCTCCTTCCCTTTCTCGCTCCCTCTCCTCCCTTCGTTCCAGCTTTCTCTCTTTGCAACATTATTTAATCTCTCAGTTGCAGCTTCTTGGGATTAGCTACAGCATCTATTAATAGTTTTACTTCTGTTTACAGTTCCAAAGGGAGAGAAACGGCTCATTCCTTTTTGCCAATCTTGAAGATATGTCTTACTGCAGCAGGAGCAAGATGCACAAGCCCCGTGAATAACCTATTTCCACAATCATTCCACTGTAAAGAAGCTAATGTGCTTCTATGCCAAATGGATCCATTTAATAGGCAGAACAAGTTGGATATAAACTCTTTAATTGCTTGCAGCACACCGATTATCTTCCTGTGTCACCTATTGTATAATGCAAAAACGTTAACAAAAGCACTTACTGAAAACGTTATCGGGAATTAAGAAACAAAGACCCATCAGTTGTCACTAAATATGCCTTTCATGTTCCCAAATGAGATGCATTTATGCACTCAAGGGATAGGACAGAAATGTGCAGGCCGCTATGGTCAGATGCAAACATCTTCATTAGATTTTCATTCCAGCTGCTGCAAGATCTATAAAAAGAGCTATCTAAGCTGGCAACTCATTATTGGTTATTTCAGGAAAACTTTAAGAAACCATCCCTAAACCTGCACTCATCTTTGCTGACAACTTCCCTAGCCAGGCAGTTGGCCTGAAAAGAATGGCCCTGAAAACTCTGTCCTGTTGGCTTCTCAGTGTAGTACCTGGTAAGACACAGCTTGCCAGTGGCTTTTGAGAGAAGCCAGAATTGCCAAGCCAGCCTGCACCCCTGGGCTCTTCAGCTGTAAATCTTTGTCCATCATCCCCCAAATCTGTGTTCTGACCTAACTGCTTGTCTTTAAAAGCATATAAATGAAAGTAGCCAAACCTGGGTCTTTATAGACCGAAACGGAAAGATTAATATGCTCAGTGTCTCATAACATCTTTTCTCTGTTGCAATAAATCTTCTTATGCACGTTGGCAGTCAGCTCGCTTCTAGCATTTATTTTCTGCAGACACTGGCTGTTTGAAAAGAAAGTAAGGAAAGACTGGTCAAGGGAACAGGCAAGGAAGGAGAAGAAAGAAAATAAAGGAGAGTGTCAGAGAGTTGGGGTTCTGGAAATAGTGTACAGAGGAGGTTATAAGAAGTAAATTATAACTGCCAAAACAATCGACAGTGCTTCTTGGAATTCTGGTGAAACAAGAAGTCCTAAAAACACTTGAGTAGCACTTATATTAATCACAGTCTTTGGCACCTTGACTTGGGAGTCTTTCAGGCAGTTCTGTGTATTCAGAGGTTTCTAATGGACACTAGACAAACAATTCACAGCAAACAACTGTCAAAGGTGTCACTGTCATTCATGAAGCACTCTTTCCCCTCTTGATATATATTTATAGATAAAGATAAGTAAAGATGTAGAGATAGAGATATATATTTAGAGATAGATAATAGATGGATAGATAGAGCAAACAGGAAAACAAATGATGAAAATGATGATTACTAACATTTGGCTTCAGTAAACAAGGAGGGATTGTAGACAGCTAAATAAATCTGTCTCAAAGATTTTTGGTTTAATTTCCCCACTATATTATCTATATTGTTAGAAGCACAATATGGTTAGAAGTACATTGAATGCTCAAATATTGATGCAATATCATATTCATTATTTGAATTACATACAAGAGCCTATTTGGGGATCATTTTATTGTACTTACATTGTTATTAAACTACGACCCAAATCTTAATGATCCTGAGCCTCTCAATATAGATACTTTTTCATATATTTAGTCTTCTTGTCACTGGTCAACGTAGGCAGATGGCTGAGCAACAGAAATTTACATTCACACTCACTCAAAACAAGGTTAAACACGGAGCTGAAAATCCGAGCCAGGGAGATCTTTCTAAAACACAAGCCTCAGCATAAGGCCACTCCAGGTAACACCATTCAGTGGTTTCCCATTGCCCTTCAGACAAAAATCCCATTCCTGCTGACCTGTTCAGGCAAGTCACTAAACTTCTCAATGTCCTCATCTATGAAATGGTGATCATAATCATAAAGAAGATGTTTGTTTAAAAAAAAGTACAAAACTACTCATGTGATTTATTGGTGACATTATTTCACTGTAATGGTTGACACATTGTGTCAACTTGAAAAAATTTAACTAATTGACTCGGCAGGGGGTGGGGGTCCTCACTTCGTAAACATTCTCAGCCTGTGTAAGAGGAGGCACCGAGATGGTACGCATGCCACACCCCTCCTGCTTACAACACAAGGGAAGTAAAGAGGCCTGCTCTCTCCTGTTGTTCTCCATGCTTTCGCTGTCTTGTGCCACCTTAAACTGCTGCCCCTCTATCATGCCACCCTGCTTTAGAGCCAGCCGTTATAGACTGAAACCTCCACAAGCTGTGGGCTAAATAAACCTTTCCATCCTTAACTTTTGGTGTCTTTCATGTCAACAACAAGGGAAAAGTAACTAACACGCTCACCAACCATACTTCTGTTCGGTTCCTCTCTGTTCTCCCTTACAGTCATACTCAACAAAGTGTTCCTCAACGCTCAGGATTCTTTCTGCCTCTATTCCTTGGTGTGTTATTTCCTTTCTGCTTTTAATATTCTTTCTTTTCCTGGCTCTTAACCAGCCTGACTTCTGGAATTTATGAACTGTCATCTTACCTACATACTATGGAGAAAGTTTTCTCTGATTCCAAGTTTGGATTTACCTTTTTTAATATATGGATGCATTGTATGCTTCCTCTATTATAATCACATCATGCATTATAACATTTTACTTTTCTAAGATATCCTGAAAGAACTGAGATTACTTTTACTTCTTCAATACTGTATTTTCTCATTATCAACACAGTATAGTCAGCATAGACCAAGCTACAATACAAATAAAGAAGAAATCTTCAGACATTATTAAGACAACAAATCAGTCCTCGCTCCTAATACATACATGCAAGTTTATCCCAACACTGCTCCATAGTGTGCTCATGCTGACTAATGCCTGCCCCGCCCCACCATCCATTCTCCAGAACGTTACTGGTTCCATTTGTATTTTTAAAAAGAAGGAACATAGAAATGGATCACTGCTTCTATTAAAGCTTCCATGCAAAAATGGCATACTGATAATTTATACTACTAGAGACTTCAAAAATGCTAGTTTAATGAAACCTTTCTTTGTTGCAAGTAGACAACTATAAATCATTCACAAATTGAAACCTTGCCAAAGATTCCTCTGTTACTCAAAGAGATACTTGGTTTTTGGCAAATCTTGACTTTTATAATCACTCTTTCTTATCAAAGACCCATATTTTCTGCGATAGACATCTGTTGCATATGTATGTGATAACAGCTTACAAATCAGTGGACCACTCTTGAGGAAAGAACAATTAGGCTCAACAATAGCAACAATCAAAACAAAAGTGTGATTTGATTGTTGCTATGTACAAGACATGAATATAGACAGGGAAGAGTATATCCAGAATCATGACATGTATGCTAACAAGAGAATCTTCAAAATCAGTTCGTCTCACCTCTTAGACACCATCTAGAAAGGCTGAATGGCTTACTCGGTTCAGACAGCAGAGTAGGGCTGTACTACGAATCACCCATTTTAAACCAAATATTCTTTCAATTACCACGTATTGCCTTAGTGTAAGGAATGTCACCAAATCTGAATGATTGGCAAAGACCACCTTTCAGCAGATGAAGAATCCAAGGCCAGAGGAGATGAAGTGATTTTCTCAAAGCTAACCACGTGCTCAGTTCTGCTTGTGCTAATCACACATATCCCTGTGGAAGTCTAAGTTGTTTCAGCACATAGCTCAGGGTCTTCTCTTTACAGGGGACTCATACAAGTTTTTGTTGGTTTGAATTAGGATGACTCAAATTAAAGTGATACAAAATGTACTGATATATGTTTCCCTCTCCATATACCTTATTTCACTAGGAGTTTTAGACTTTCCAAACAAACAAGTTACAAAGAAACAAGTTACACCCCAATAATAACAATGACTTTGGTAGCTTCTCTGCTCTGATATCCTTATTCATGATTCTTCCCCTATTTATTAATGTTTTCCTGCTTTGAAACAAACTGATATGTAGAAATCTTGTCATCTCATGACATTTCCAGAATAACCCAAGATCTAGAGAACAAAGTCACAAATGATCCAAGCTCCAAAGAATCATTAGACAAAGCACTTGATTCCCTCTGATCTAAGCAGGTCAGCTGGCAAGAGACATAACCCAGATGTTCCTAATCCACGACAGCAAATGCCATTAAGTTTCTGTCTTCTGACAACAAATTTATGTGTAGGAGGAAAAATAATTACATTTGGAGACAGAATACAGATTTTTGGCTGGGCTCCAGAGCTGAAGGATAGTAAATAAGAGAGAAACAATGGCTCTGTCAAGTCTGATTGTTTAGAACATAAAACTTTTTCCGTACGTGCCAAGATGAGTAGAGTAGCACAGTGTTGGGTGAACCACAAAGCCACACAAACAAACAAGAGCCCACACCTTTTGACCTGAAAATCTTTTCCACGGGGAGTTTGACTGTTTCCTTCTTCCCATGGTCTACTCAGGTACTTAAGCATGGAAATAGCTGTAGGAAAACCATAGTAGAAGCCTTCTTGCTATGTTATGGATTTGACTACGTTATGGACTTGACTATGTTCTGAAAAAAGCCTTAGCTTTGTGTTTAGGCAGAATTAGGTTGCACCTTAACTACACCCCTTTTTGCTGTTTGGTATAAGCCTCAATTTTCTCACCTGTGAAAAGCAATTATACTCTTACGGCATAAGATTAAATGAGACAATGTCTATAAGGTGAATGACAGTAGTATTTGTCACAGTGGGTCTCTTTTTCCCTCTAAACACAAGGAAATGCAGTCATCCACATGACAGTTCCACCAAAATACAGAATGAAGTGAGAAAAATTTTTCATACATTGTCAATAAATGCCCGCGTTTCTACCCTCAATTAATTAGTACAGGTTTGCTGGACACCACTTACGGATGAAATTTGGGGAAGGAGCTGGAAAAGTTAGAAAATCTTTCCCAAAGACTAGGATATAAGAGCATTTGTTAAATCCCTTTCCATCAAGTCTGATAATAAAATAAGCAAAATTATTTGATCTTTTAAGTGTTTTTTTTTTCTTTATGAGATTCATGTGTTCAGTATGGGAAAATAACAAAAACAACTACTTAAACTCAAGATCAAGCTGGGATTACCCAATTTTGTTTCAGAATAAGCTGATTGGAAGTCACTTGCTTCTAAAGACTTTTTTTTGTTACAAGTATATATCTCTATACTTTTCTTGGAACTATTTTATAATTTATATATAAAATCTCAGTAAGAAACCATGTAAAATGACAGAAATATCTGCCTTACATTGAGTTGAAAAACAAAACAAAAAATCCATATACACTGAATGTATATTTTAATTAAAAATAAGAATATGAGCAAAACATTTTAAAATAATCTCAGTTACCTGGCAACTCATCATATCTTTGCAAGAGACACATCTGATCTTAAGAAAAGATTAATTTTGTGAAAAATTAAATTGGACATTTTGCTCATATGGAAGTTAAAACATGTTTTAAAAAGCACCTAGCAATAAAAGCAGCTTCTATCCTGAAAGAATTGTGTATAAAAACAACATAAAATCCTGAAGCTCAGTGGCAGCAGTGGCCTAACCGCCAGCGCCTTCACTCTGCTGAGCGACAAGCTGGGAGGACCCCTCCCTCGGGAAGCTCCAAACAGCACTGCAGGGACGGATGCCCAAAGGGGCCCTCGCCTAGTGGCACGCGTATTGTTTTATGGGCTAAAGAGTACTGTGCTGGTCGCTGAAGCTGCGCGTGCGCCACTCTGACAGAAATTAGAATTGCCAGTGTGTTTTCTTGGAATCTCAATTTCCGCATTGCAAAGGAGATTTGCATAGGATCACTAAAGCCACGACCACATGTTAAAGTGAAGGTGTGACGGTGGATCTCTACTAATGTGTGGGTTTATATGTGCATTTTTTTTTTTATTTTAAAGAGAGTAAAACAAAAGAGGGCAGAACAAAGCAAATGAGAACACAACAACATAAGCAACACAGCACTTTACAATAAGACAACTGGACATTAACAGTAGCTATCAAAATATATATGTGCATTTATTAAGAATATAGTCATTTCCAAGAACAAGCCTGGAGCACGGCTGTGAAGATGGGTAACATCGTAGGAAGGCAGTTTCACCTTGCCACATGCAAGGGTCATGAGGGAAATATTCTAAATGACTTTGAAGCCAGTATCTACTTCAGTGTCTCCTGGCACAGCCCAGAGTGGGCTGTAGAGTAACCCCAGTGACTTCTTTTAGCTACGACCCCTGATGGAGTCTACGTAGCATGGGGGTGAGCATAGTGCAGTTGCTTGGCTGACTTCATGATGCATTACCTACGATCCCAATTAAGACCACGCAGCCTCATCTCATTCGTAGAAGAGTAGCAATGAGAAACAAAGATGAGATTTTAAGAGACCCTGCTCAATATTATAATATCTTCATCAGTTGCCAATTCTTTCCCTATGTCCCACCACTAAAAAAAACCTAAAGATTATTAACACTGAAACTAGGTTTGTGAAGGATGCATTGTCAACGGTTGGAGCTTTTTAAAACTTTCTATCATTAAATAGTCCTCAACAAATTTCACATTTTTTACCATTCCAAATTCTCTGAGTGCTGGAATATTTTAATGTATTATACATCATTTATAAGAACCAGTACCTATATATCAAAAATCCTTTACATAATTTTACAACAAAAATGGAAAACATGCCTTATTTTTCTGTTCCACTGCAGTCTAAAACAGATACTTACCTTGACAGAAGGAAAAATATAGAATAAGAAGAAAAGTATTTTCCATTTAACTTGGAAAAGAAAAAGGACAATTATGGGCCAATTCAGTTGAAGGGAATGTGTAATTCACAAAGATTTCTGGTTAAAACACAGGTGAAAAGGGAAAGCAAACAGGTAAAAATAATTCTGTATAACCTGCCCCAATTCCATATGAATATCAGGCCTCTTTCTGATTAAGTTATGTTAACATTCATCAACCATCCAACATCTCCTGATTCAGAGTTCTTGAAAATAAAGAAATTTTCATGTTTCTATAATTAATTAAAATTCATTTTTTTTAATTTTTGATGCAGAATCTTGTTTAAAAAACATTGTGTGTATCAGTGGTGTATGTACTTCTCTCTCAAGGAAAGCACTCTACTTGGTACTACGATTTTTACATTAAAGCGAATCTTGACTTTGCAGCTTTGTTAGCTAATTAGTACTGGACCATCTTTAAGGAAAGGGTACTGTTATGCTGAGGGCTGGGGCGGCTTTCCTGAAGTCACAGGGAAGCCGTCTGGAAACTGGCTGAGTATACAAAAGCACAAGTGTCCAGAAAAGGCTAATCAATCCTTAAACGGATATCTACGAAAGAAGTATCCGTTTAACCTACGGGCTTTTCTAAGGATTAAAACCAGCCAGAATGGTTCTGCACTCAGCAGTTGAAATTCCAAGATTACACAATTCATGCAAAACTTTCAGGAATAAGAATACTAGTGACTTGCTTTGTGCCTGGCAACTCTCTAAATATTTTCACATGCATTATCATAGTTCATACTTTTAAAAAACCTTGTCATGTAAAGATAATTATTATTTCAAAGAGATGATAAAACAGAGGTTCAATGTATTAAACAGCTAGATCAAGACAGCATGACTGGTAACAGGGCAAAGGAGGATGTGAAAGCTTCAAGATCAACTCCCCGTGTCCACACGCTCCACCACAGTGAGCCTGGTTTAGGAGAGCTCTCTCAGGTAACACGGCACTGTAAATCTCCAGGCCATGGGCCTCTGCCTCTATTGCCTATTAAAGTACACGGCCATGTCTCACAGTTTTGTCTGAAATGCTAATTTCAGAGTCACTGGATAACAGTCCTAAGAAACTCATTCATGTAACTTTACCTTACCCTTAAGGTAATATTGCTCCAGGATTTCAGTTTATCTCAGAGAAAAATAACAAGAGCTAGAGCAGAGTCCAACAGGTGGTAGGAAAAGAGGACACATTTGTTTAACAAGGGAAAGTCTTCTTATGTTAAACTTAGAGCACACACATTTACTTTATAGCAGAAAATAATGAGTATTCATGTATCTATGCAGTATTTTTCAAGTTACATCATTCCACTATCACAGTCACCTCCAAAAGATAAGTAGGGGAGGTGTTGTTATTCCCATTTTGTATGAGGAAATGAAGTTCCATAAAATTTAAGTAATTTCTCAAATGCACATGGCTCAGAAGTGATAAGCGATGTCCAGACTTGCTGTTCTGGATCCCTGGTAATATGTAACTGTCAATAAATGCTCTCTAGTAAATTATTTTCAAGGTGTCCAGAAAGCAAAAGGGAATTCAGAAGAGAATACATTCCAAGGGAGCTGACATAATCTAAAAGGATACCGTACATACTTAAATCTGTGAGTGCAGGTTCTTAAATATTCAGAAGTTTTACTAACTAGTTGTTACATCATTGGAATGTTTTCCTAATTGTTAAAATTAAAATCAGTCAGAAATGGACAAAAACTACCATATCTATAATTTTCTTCATGAAAGATTGTTTACCAGACACTACTGACTGTAGACTGACTCTGGAAAACCGATGGGAAATAATGAAGGCATTACAAAGTCAAAAGCTGAAGTGAAGACACAGTCTGACTAGAGTACTGGCAATGCATTACAGTGAGAAAAGAGATAAGGAATGAAGAAAAAAGAATGCAACAAAGTTCTGACCAAATTATGCAGAGCTACTAAAACTATCTTGGTGTTTTTACTTGATATGGAAGAAATAAGAAGCAAAAGAATGTGACATAACAGTAACTCTACCCTCCTAGCTAAATCATGCTCTCGCCACAGGTTTTCTTCTGCATTTTTTTCTTTTTTTTATTTCTTTCTCTCTTTTTTTTTTATATCAGGAATCGAACACAGGACATCCCTCCTGTCACACAGGCACTGTGCTGATGAGCTGCAGCCTCAATCCTTTAGTTTTTAAGTGTTTATTTTTAAACATATTTGATTCAATAGATAATAATTGTATATATTTATGGGTATGGTTGATATTTCAATACTTGTGTATAATATGTAATGATCCGATCAGGGTAATTGGTATATCTGTCATCTCACGTATACACCATTTCTTAATGTTAGGAACATTCAAAATGCTCTCTGCTGTTTTGAAAGGCAGTAGTACCTTGGTTCACCAATGCATCTGTTGGCAAACAACTCGGTTCCCAAACAGAAGCATTCAGCAAAACTTTGCTTCTGTTCACAAACTCTACATAGGGTGACAAACACAATCACAGCCATGTTCCCCACACAAACACAAATGCAGCCATCCTCCCCCAAATCATAAAACAAATGAAGCTCGTAAGCAGGTGCCACCATATTCAATTACTCTTTGCCAGCCATAGTTGTCCTACCATCCTGCACAGCACTAGAAATCATTTCTTCCATACAACTGTCCCTATGCTTGTTATCCATCCCTTCTATACCCTCTTCTTCCCTACATCCCTTCCTGGCTCTGCTAAGCACTGTTCTGTTCAGTTCTATTCTTCTTTGTGATCAACTTTAGCTTCCATATATAGGCAAGAATATGCAGTAATTTTCTATCTGTGCCTGACAAATTTTGCTTAATATGTTTTCCAGTTCCACCCATCTTGATGCATATGACACAATTTTATTATTTTTATTATATTTATTATTTTATGGATGAATAATGTCCTGTTGTCTATGTATGTATAATACTTTTTCTTTATCCATCAGTCAATGGACACCTTGGTTGTTTATATATCTCAGATATTGTGAATACTACTATAATAAACTTATGTATGTAGATGGCTCTTTGATATACTGCTGTTAATTCCTCTGGACATATATCTAGCTGTAAAAATTGCCAAAGTAAATGGCAATTCTGCTTCTTGAATCTTTTTTGGGAACCTCCATACTTTTCCATAAAGTTTATACTGATTTATAGCCTTAACAAAAGTGTATAACAGTTTCTCTTTCTCTGTATTCTCACCAGCATTTTTAATTTTCTCTTTTTGTACTTTTGTTAATAGCTATTTACTTCCCTCATGATTAGTGAGTGATATTTCTGGCTAGATTTTTTTTTTATTTTAAAGAGACTAAAACAAAAGAGGACAGAACAAAGCAGATTAGAACAGAACAATGTAAGCAACACAGCACTTTACAAGACAACCGGATTCTGGCTAGATTTTTTAAAAAAGCAAACTATTAAACTTAAAATAATGTTATATTTATAGAAAACATAGTACAGTATAGAATATACTATCCAGTGTATAGCAGCCCAATTATTCTATTATTAACATCTTAGAGTAGCATGGTGTATGTGTCCAAATTAATGAACCACTTTTAGTATATTACTACCTCCTGTATTAGGATTTCCTTAGTCTTCTCCCTTTTTCTGTTTCAAGACTGACCCAGAAGACCACATTACACTTGGTGGTCATGTCTTCTAGGCTTCTGTTTGTTGTGATAGTTTCTGAAACTTTTCTTATTTTTGATGACCTTCACATTTGGAGGAGAAATTTTTTAGAATACGCTTTAATTGGTACTCTTTTTTAATTGACTACACTGGACTTTGGGTTTTGGGAAAAGAACACTGGTAAAATGTAATTTTTATCATACCATATAAAGCATACATAAACTACCAACATGACATTTTATTGTGATGTTAATCTAAAACTGGTTGAGACACTTGTCAGTATTCTCCATTGTGAAAATTTCCACCATTTTTCCCCTTTCTTTGCAAGGAAGTCATCATTGTGTCCAAGTCATACCTAAGGAGTGGGAGTTATGTTTCAGCTCTTGAGGGCAGAGTATAAATTATGTGGAGTCAGTCTGCATGGCAGACTCCTCTATTTCCCCCATGTGTTATTGATTGAATCATTTTACATAAATATAGGCTCATAAATACATGTTGTATGGTTTGCATTCTAATCCAATACTGCTTTATATTGCTGCCTAAATGGCTGCAGCCTGGGTGATCAGGAACTTTTTTAGATGGTTCCTATATCACTCCAAAATATTCACATCCTTGTGTGTATAGCTTTTTTTAATACTTTCCTACTTTGTAGCATCAGGAAAATGCTCCAGACCTTGTGTTTTTGTGTTTTTGTTTTTTCCTATCCCCATCCCAGGAGCAGAGGTCTATCCAAAGCTCTCTCTGTTAGGTTTGCTCATGGCTACCAGAATGTCATTGGCTGTAGGCTGTCTTTGTCTGCTCAGGCTGCTGTGACACAGTAATGTACACTGGGTAGTTTACACAGCAAATACTATTCGCCATGATTGTAATGGCTGGGGATAAGAATGCAGCATGCGTTGGACTTTGGGTGAAGTCCTGCTTCCTTGCAGGTAGGTGGCTTCCTTTTTATACACTCACCCGGCACAGGAGTCAAAGGAAACAAGGCCTCCCATGCCCGCACTACAAGAATTCAACCTTCTTAACCTAGTTACCTCCCAAATACCATCATATTAGCAATTAGGGCTTGAACATAAGAATTTGATGTAATGGAGCTGATGCCACAGAGCAAGGATATTTTTCCATGTGCATATGAATTCATACCTGAATATATACTGAATATTTCTAACCTACAGTGAGCTAAACAGGATTCATGCTGACGGCTACCACTTTAGTCCATTACCACATAGATCACTCCAGTCCTACCTACCTGGTCTGCTGCCTCCTACTTCAAAAACAAGAAACTTGACTCCTACCATTTGCCAATCACTTATTCAATCAATCAACTTCAACATT
The DNA here is from genome assembly GCA_004027295.1 of Dolichotis patagonum. Classification (NCBI taxonomy): domain Eukaryota; kingdom Metazoa; phylum Chordata; class Mammalia; order Rodentia; family Caviidae; genus Dolichotis; species Dolichotis patagonum. The sequence continues at coordinate 72,069 of PVJX010002164.1, read as the reverse complement.
TATGTATAGTAGTTTTAGAATTCATTGCTGTACCTTTGTGGGAATAACTTTTTGATCAGTTGTAGTATAGTGCTTATACACATGTTGTTTGCTTTCATTTTTACAGATTCCAATCATTTCCAGAGTTACTTAGGTCAGCACACCCTTCTTCCTCTTAGAGCTATTGTTTCACATTTGGTAACGCAATTATATTTTTCATGATATTCTTCACTCCATCTTGCAATCCTCCGATCCTCTATATGATTTCTTTTAATTTATATACAAGACTCATTCTTTATGCTGTAAAATTTTGTGCATTTTTGGCACATGTATAGTGTCACGTATCCATCATGGCACTGTCATGTAAAATGGTCCCAGCTACATGTAGTTTTATATTCTTGCATCATGCAGTTGATTTTGTGAATGCACTGGCTTCACAGTGCCTTCCTTGTTCAATTTAATTGTCATTAAACCTTCAAGAAATAGACAACAAGAATTAACTTTGAAATAAGAGCTCGAACCAAACATTTATGTGTGTCTTTCTGTGGGTATATAAATCTCCAATATAGCCTTTAGCACGTGGAAGGAAGTGTTGCTGTGCTCCATGCTTGAAATTAAAGGCAGAATTCAAAGCACCAAACTTGAGACTAAAGGAAGAACTGACCCCACTTCACATTATTGTATCTTATTAGAGGAAAAAACAACACTGTTAAAAAGATAACAAAATCTTCATTTGAAGATATTTCCTCCTTCACTTGAAGTATATTTCTATTTTGTGGTTGCTCATTGATGAGACAATTTATGGATAAAGTATTTTAAAATATCTTCAAGTCAAATGCAAGTTCATATACTTGTACCTATTTCATTTGTTTTGCTTATAAAAATTTCTGTTGTCTCTGTAGGTATGACTCACCCAAACACAAACCACTAATAGTGAGCAATTTGTCCTTAAGGTTAGAGTTCCTAGACTCATTATATAGATAATACAGAGAAGATTATAGCAGTTCCTGGATAGGAGATCTTAAATTTCTTTGAAAGTACAGATATTTTAAAAAACAGTTGAAGAGGACATACCTTTGAACTTGGGAGAGAGAATAAGCAGAAATCAATATTGAGTATTTAAAGGTAATAACATTTAGAAGAAAGAATTGGTGTCATAGTAAAGTCCTGAATCCAAACAGAAAAGAATATATATCCCTGAGAAAAGTGTTTTTCATCCATCACTTGCTCAGGAATCACAGTATACAGGTGTTAAATGTTGTTTCTTTTCTCTGAGCTAGGACAGTATCTATTTTGTTAAACCATGCTAGCCTAGAAGTATATCTTCTAAGTCATCATTTTCCTATGAAGATCATCTTCCCTTCAGCCTTGCATCTTGCAAACCTAAGCCCAGGACAGCACACTCTTTGAAGAGAAGATAAAGACCTGGAAAAATCAAGAGAGATTCTTCTACCGATAAAGGAAAATCAGTAAATCTTTTCTTACATGAATTCTGCTTTGACAAGTTTGTCATTTGTGTCTCTTCATTTAGACTCTCCACCACTGATGGAAAATGAGAAAATAATTTTCTCACTTCCAGCCTATACTTCTGTGCAGTCTCCAAAAAGCTAAATAAGAACTGAGGGGCTGTCTAATGATTTTCCTTTAGTAACAGAGAATCTTGGGCTGAAAGAAAAGGGAATGTTGATCTCCTGGGCTTGTTTAGCTTCGCTTTTTAAATTACTAAACCCTGGCCTGGAAATTCTGCCTAAAATGGTGATAAGTTGCATTTTTACCATACCTTTCAACCAGGAGGCACACATTTGTCTCAGTTTGCAAGCATACTTCTCCTACACCTGAAAAGCAGTAACTGTTTTAATATTGAACATTTATTCAGTAACATAATTATATGAGCTAGAAGAAATTGTTTGAAGCAGAACCAAAATACTGCCAGAACAAAGACTGTGCGCAGCAGGTTTTGAAAATATCAAGGTAGAGTTTGTGCCTCCTTTGCATGCACATAGAATATTTATATTCCCTTTGGAATCTCGAAATTCCAAGAGTCCCATTCCAATGCTCCTGTTTGGATCCAGTGAAAATTGTAAAAAATAAAGGAGGAATGAGGTGATATTAAATCAGTTTTAGGAAAATCTTCTGGTGCCTAGAATGCATGATAAGAAAAGTGAAAGAAAGGGTTCTGTCATCATCTGCATTTTACAGACAACATTATACCCTGCCTTTTAAAAAGTGTCTATCTCTGAAAAGAGATTGTGGAAAGATGGCAATGTCCCAGCCAAAAACTCCTGAGCATGTGTCTCGAGGCTAATTTCTCCTCTGGTAGCTAGAGATAGAAATGAGAGAGATAAAGAGAAAGAAGAAGAAGAAGAGGAAGAAGAAGAAGAAGAAGAAGAAGAAGAAGAAGAAGAAGAAGAAGAAGAAGAAGAAGAAGAAGAAGAAGAAGAAGAGGAAGAAGAAGAAGAAGAAGAGGAAGAAGAAGAGGAGGAGAAGGAGGAGGAGGAGGAGGAGGAGGAGGAGGAGGAGGAAAAAGAGAGAGACAGAGATAGAAACAGAGACAGAGACAGAGACAGACAGAAAGCATAGCCATCAGTGGAATATAGTACTAATTCATCAGGTCAAAACACACCTCAAGGATTGCTGTGGCCTCAGAACCCACACAAAGTTTGGTGGAAATAGGTCCTCAAAAAAAGTATGTTAAATGAATAAAAGATTGATCCTCTCCTCCTGAAAAAAAAAATGAACCTGGGGGCATGAAAAATGTCCAGTTAGTGCTTGAGTAGCAATCAGGTTGGGTTTTACAGCAAGAGGAAAGAAACAGTAATGATGAGAGTAATAAAAGAGCATGAGGATAACATGAAAAATAAAAAAAAGAAAGAACAGTGTCACACACCCTCTGAATCCCAGACCTCTCTCAGGTTACCTCTGCCACTGATCAAATTTCATTATTATGCCCCACAAAAATAATATCTGACTCATCAGTCATTTATAGCTGTACCTGAAGTGAAGTCATCACGTCTGTCCTGAGAACAAGTTTGGAAATAGGAATAGAAAAGGGAACCAAATAACATCCAGTAAAAGGAATCCAACTGGATTCCAAGGCATATCAACATTTACTCGATGTGTGAGATTTCCAAATCCCTCAGTCATTAAGGGACCTGGTTTCCTTTTGTAATAAGTGAAAACAATGAATCCCAATCGAAGCTAAGTGATCTCTAGATGAGCCCTAAAATCATCATCCTGCATTCCACGGATCTAGCACCTATAACTGGAGTCTACATAAAACCTGGCTACTTCTTTGCTTTGTGTCAATAACCACATCACTCAGGCACTTATGACTCACTAATGACTCTCTCTACCCTTTCCCAGAGTGCTGGTCTAGAAAGATGGCTGGGTGAGACTGCAAGTCCTAAAGCAAAGACAGCACATGCAGCTGTCTTGCTTTATACTTGAGGCAACAGAGTCCCAGACAGCTTCATTGACTGACCTTAAGATGTTCAGCCAGGAAGAGAAAAATGACAGAAACTAGCACAAACTCAATCGCAAAAAGCCTAGTTAAGTTTTCCTACATCGATTCTTCCTACACTTTTACAAATGGATAAGTTTTAAAGCCATTTATGGGACTGATTAAACTTTTTTTCTTTAAGTAAAATTTCCCAATTTCAGTTGGGATGCTGCAAATACTGTAGGAGAGATATATTCTGATTTTAATGAGCAAAACATATCCCTTGTGAAGCTCATTAAATTTGTCTATACTGCCCCCACCAGAGTCATTATTTATGTAAGACATTCAGACACTGAAATTGTAGTGTAAGCTCATAAAACACATAATTTAAGCCAATCCTGACAAATATAGGTATCACTTTATTCAAACACGGCTTTTCACTTCCAGAGAGTTAATAAATTGGATTCTAACAGTCTGCAGAGTATATACGGTAAGATAAAAACATCTTCCAAAAATTTACAGTATATTTTAGGATGGGTTGAAACATATCAGCAACTATTGCAGATGCATTTACAGGATTTGTAGAGGAGCACATTTCATTATAAATAGCTCTGTGATTCAGTATGACATTAATAATGGAAAGAACAACCTTTAAAATAAAGTAAATGCATTTGTAGCCGTTACTGCGGTGATATCTGTCTCAGGAAAAAAAAACTCGGTTAATGCCTTCCAAGTTGATATGATATATGCCTTAGCTTGTGCTGTCAGGAAAGATTTATCTTTTGCATTAAGTTTCAGGTACAAAAATAAAAATAAAAATTTGATATCTCTGTGGTAAACTGCCTCCCTCCATTTCCTTTACCTTTTAATTCCTGTTATTACCAACTTTGGAATTGTCTTTTTGACCTTATGCAATGTTTCAAAAGGTGGCTTAGATGCCAGATGACTGCCGAAACAAAGTTATAAATAAAATATATCTATGTGTGTATCATATACATCTCAAGATGCTAATCAGAAAAGTCCTAAGTCATAGTTATGCTTTATCTTCGCACAAATGAAAGTCGCAACTATATGTCCAAAGTATTTTAGTCTCATTGGTTTTCTTTACAGCTGCTGCCCAAAACTGTTTCAAAGGCCATGAGTCCGTTTGAATTTTCTTGCTTAGTAACCAGTGAAACAACTTCCATTCCTCTGTATTCCCAAAGCACTGCTCTATGAATATGTCCATTAAATTGAAATGTAGAAAGACAGAATGGAGAAGCTCCTCACTCAGTTTTCTTTTTCTCTTCTTGTCTTACTTTTAAATTTCCCATCTTTCCCCTTTCTTCCTTCTTCTTCTTCCCATCTCTACTTACCCATTTTCTCTCTGCTATCTTATCTCTCATCTTCCACCTTTCTCTCCGTGAAAACATTTTTTCCCATCTTCCCTAAATGCCAGAGTAAGCAATCAGGAAGAGATGAAAGGAAAATAAGTGTGGAACATTCTTGACCCTTTAATCTGAAAGTAAATTAACTGAGCATAAAAGAACTCACAGTGATTCTAACAGAGCTCCCAGAAGGGGAAAAATTTATTTGCTTTCATTAATATAGTTACCAACAAATATACTCTGAGTGTTTCAAGGTAAATCCCACATTGGCCAACAAAAACTATGCACAAAACATTATACAATAACCCTGACCCTGCTCGCTTCCTACACTCTGCTCATTAGCAAGGAAAAGCAAAAAATATAAGGATCCTCTGGGCACTGCGCTAAGGTGATTTTATAAATGCCACTGTCGTGTTTTAATACAATACCAAGATCAAGAACTTATAAAGCAACATTTCCCAGATCTCATCAGCATGACGATAGAGTACTTAAAATTCTAGGCAATTACTAAAAAAGACAGTCAGCATCATACAATGTTTTTAAAATGCATTCTTCTAAAGGTTAATACAGAAAATGAAAAAAAGAAATTGATGAATTAATAAAAATATATCCCATTTCCATCCTACCATTCAGAAGTAATATTTTGAGTCCAAAATTAAAGCCTGTGTGTTTTATCCTGTCCTTTCCCATTTAGCAGGTTAGGTGCCTCACTTGTCTGTCAGTTGGCTATGCCAAGTGATACTTAACAGCCAGGTCAGTTAGGTCTCTAAGAAGTGAACACAACAGAACTGTCAAATCCATATGATCTTGTTTTTCTCAAATCATGATGCATTTTTAACCAGAGTAAAAATGTTTCCACAAGAGCATCTCTTATAAATTGGACCTTTAAAAAATGCGATCGTGGGTGTTGTTGAGTAAAGCAATGTTTGTGTGGTCTCTTGCAGCAACTTGGTAAACAAAAGATCCAGTTGTCTTTCTTACACTCACACCACTGTGTTTAAACAAGAGGTTTCAACCACAGTCTATAAAAAATCTCACAAACACCATCAGCAACAAGTATTGATGGGGCACCCGTCCATCATGAACTCCCCAAATGCAAGTCTGACTGCCAGTTATGGCACACCAGGTACTTAATGACATCACCTTGTCTGCCTCACCCACACACCTACCACCGGCAGCCTCACAAACAACCCTGCCATGGTGAATTTGCACACAGTGCCCTCCATCCACTTCTCCACTTTCCTAGGCCTTTCTCATCCCTTAGATTCAGACCAAGCTCTACTTTCACAGAGGAACAAAAGCCTTACTATGCAGTTTACTGTTAAAAGTGCTTCTAGAACTAAGAAAATTCACTACAGAGTCGAGTAATACCACAATGCTTTGGCAATCAATTAATTAGCTCTCAGTATCTCATCAATTCTAGTTATTTGAGATTTAACCAGGAGTAATGGAAACAAATTAGGAAGAAAAATTTAGGTTGAATATCAAGAACATTTTCTTAATCATTAAATCAATTAAACAATAGAATTTAAAATCAGATATTTAATGTGAAAGATGGAACCACAAAAGAATAAGTACAATACCAGGAACAGACAAGAAATCACAAATTTAAAAGGTTTTCTGTCATCATGAGCCTTCCTTCCATGTTTGGAAAGAATGACAGTTCCGACTCCTATTCAGGTCATTTTCTAGTCTAAAATTGTAAAAACTTTATACTACACGCTTAAAAACAGAAGGGCTAAATGTCTCCAAGGCCAGCAGATCCACTGTAGAAATTCCATTATCCACCCCACCCACCCTCAAGCTGGTTGTTCTTTTGTTTTTTATATCTATTGAAAAACTCAGAAAGCAGAAGTGTGTTCTTTACATATTATTCTAGAACATAATCTCCCAGAAAGAGTCAAAGGACAACATACAGGCTTGTCACTACATTCTGGTTCTGAGATCTCTGTATATTAATATCTATGCATTAATATCTTATATATTAATATATTAACATATACCAACAGAGATGGTAAAGTGAGGGAAAACTCATTTCCAGAAGCACACAAGATTAAATTCCTACACTTACCCTTCTGAATGAAAATAATTAGATATGCTAAGTCAGAATATATGTTAAGAATATGTTTTTTTAAATGCATTAATGAGCTAGCAAGTTTCCTTGAGGCCAAAAGTGGAAAGCCATGCAGGGAATTCAGCACTGAGCACATTTGCTATGGTAAACTTGTGCTTCGGTTCTCACAGTGGTGAAGGGCACAGAAAAGACAATTGTCATGACCCTGACTAAGCTGGGCAGTCTAACAGCAGAATTCTGTCTGAAGTCACAACCCCAGATACATGTGACCTTATAAGGGTATAAGGGTAAACTAGAAATAAACCTAGTTTGAAAGAGTACTAGGACAAATGTTTATCACAAATTTGATACTGAGCAAGATTTTTAAAAGTCTCCTATTTGTAAACATAAGGTAATCTTCATGCAGTTTTATAGCCTAAATTTATATTACTTAGATGGTATAAAAACAATATCAAGCCAAGAATTTTTCACAAAGTTTTTCTGTGCTTAAGGTGCCCTTAAGCATCAGACAGAAGTAAATGCAAATCTCCCATGAAAGAATATATTGCAGAATATATAGCTATTCTTAAAGAATTCTATAGATGGTTTTCTAAGAAAGGTAAATTCTTACTAAAAAATAAATGATATCAAGACACACTGAGTGACAGAAAAAATAACAGGCAGCAAATTTCAGACAAGCAAAATCTTCCATTATTAGCATTATACATAGAATATGAAATAAATGCATTTCATGTATTTTTTCAATTTTATTTTAGAGAGAATAAAACCAAGCAAAATGAAACAGAATAAAACCAATCAAAACAAGACAGTAAAAGTGACCCAGGATTTCAAAACAAAGCAATAGGAACTCACCAGTGGCTATCCTCTGTTGTCTTCAAAATAGGTGCCGATACCTTCAGACACAGTAAAATCAAACAAAACAAAAACTGAATAGAACCAATAAAAATAAAACAATGAATGCAATACAAGACCTCAAAACAAGACAATAGTAAATCCAAAATGGCTACCATAATATATGTTGTCATCTTTGAAATAGCTGCCCATGCCATCAGATACAACCAAATCAAACAAGATAACACAGAATAAAACCCAGCCGAACAAAATCATGAAAATGATACAGGGCATCAAAACAAGATAATAGAGAATTAACAATAGCCACTGCCTTCAGAAGGAGATCCCCATAGATGCCACTTTGCATATTATTATCCTTTGAATAGATGATCAGACTACTGAAAAGTCACTAAGTTGTATTTTACCTAATTAGCTATCATCCCAGTCTGTGTTTCTCCAGATCAGCTGGTTGCTTGCTGTGGGGGGAGGGAACCTTGACTCATTGTCTCCCTGTCCATGTGCCAGAAGGGGCTGGTGTCTGGCTCTCCTCCAGTCAGCGCATACGTGGCTTGCAGGGAGGGTTTGGCTTCTCATTGGCCTCTTGTTCTCCTCCCACACAGTCTGCAAATGGCACCAACTTATGGGAAAAGACTGGCATCTGGTTCTTCCCCCAGCAGCCTTTGCATGGCGCCAACTCACAGGAGGTCTTAGCTTCTTGACTTCTTGCTCTCCTTGCCTGCAGTCCACAAATGGCCTGTTTCACATATTTTAAAAATAAGAGAAGAGACTTAAAACAAGAAGAGAGCATAAGTAAGCAGATTTGGGGAAGAAAAATCTCTAGAAATGATAATTATTATTTCCACACGTAGCTCAATGAGTACGTGTTATTGCTATAGTAGGCAACCTCCAAAATGACCTCTGTATTGGTCAGCTCTCTGTCACTCTATGATATGTCTGAAATAATCGACTTATAGAGAGAAAAGTTTATTTTGGGTCACAGTTTCAGAAGTTTCAGACCATCATGAGGAGAAAAGCAGATGCTTTTAGGTCTGGACCTGAGAATTTGGTCATGATGGGGAAACTGTCAATGGCACAGAGCACAGGACGGAGCAAACTACTCACCTCATGGCCAGAAAGCAAAGGGAGAGATAAAGGGAGCCCAGGATGCCTTTTAGGGGCATGATCCCAATGACATAGGGCTTTCTCCAAGGCCCCAGCTCCTTATGACTGCACCACTCCCTGGTAGTTCCGGCCTGGGGCCGGGCCTTTTCCACATGGGCCTCTGGCAGACATTCAGCATCCATACCGCCATGCCTTATATCTGGGTGTGTCCCCAAAGCCTCACGTGGTCATAGGTGGAGGCTCTAGAGTGTGTGGGGCTAGGATTAAGGGCGTGTAGGTAATAAATTAGTTCTCTGATTGATTCAGCATCGTTCTTGGTAGTACAAGAGTGTCCCACTCCAGATGTGAGTGCCCCTCACACTAAAGGAGGGCAGCCTGGATAGAAATACAGGAGACAGGAAGAACCGTGGTCTTGGGTTGTTGCTCATCACTTGAAGCTTGCTGCCTCCTGCCTGCCCTGCTTTGCCACGGGCTGCTTGTCCTCTGCGATGCTGCTCTGCCATGCTGCCTCGCCTTGGCACCAGCCAACTGCAGACTGAAACTTCTATCAACTGTGAGCCAAATAAACCTTTCCTTCTCCAGCTTTTGGTGTCAGGTATTTTGTCTCAGCAACAAAAATGTAGTTAAGACACCTACTATAACAGGTGCTCCCGGTATTCAGTGTTACATGACCCATTCCTACATACACCAAAGTTGGTCTGTGTGACCAATAGAATACAGTGCAAGTGATAGGATGAACTGCTAAGACTGGGTTTTAAAATATACTGTACCTTCTGTTCCAGGTGTCTCCTCTTTCTGTGTCTCTCAGTCTCTCTCCTTTTTATCTCCCTTTTCTTCCTTTTCTTCTTGCTTTTTCTTTTCCTCTTTTTCTTTGTTTCTCTCTCCCATCACTCACTATTGCAGAAGTCAAACTGCTATGCAATGAAGTACTAATGCCTGCACACAGCAACCACTGCACAATTGGGTTATATTGTGACTGTAGCCCACAGCACACAGCAAAGGACCCTGGATCTGTGGCTCTCAGGAACTGTAAATGATAATAAATTACTCTTTGATGTTAAGTTTGTAGGTAACTACTTACACAGAAATACAATGCTTGCCTAGGATGTCACCATGCCTGAGTCATCTAATCACAAAGCTCATGAATGTCCAGTTCCTTCAGGTATAATGACTGCAACTGTGAGACCTCACCACAAGAAGACACAAGGGTAACTTTATCACAACAGTGACACGATGTAGAACTAAAGCCAATAGCCATTCCTGAGAGGCTTGCAATTGGAAAGCTATTAAATTTCTTCTGAAGGAAAGTGAACAAAAATATGCCATGTTCTTTAAGAATTCTGCCTTGTAAACAAAAGAATATTAATGACTTCAGATGTCACCCTCAGTACCTAACAACCTTTGTCAGAGTGACAGAAGACAATAAATTGATTTTCAACCTTTTTGTATATTCAACAAGTATTTATTACCTACTGTAATAATCCACTGTCATAATAGGGTACAGGTAATGGATACAGCAGGCAAAATAGTCTCTCAAACCTTACAGTCTAGTGATAACAACAAATATATATATATATATACATCTATATCTATATATGTGTATATATACCAAAAACAACAGATTTTATTAATAAAAATAAACATAAAGACAAGAAATATAAAAGAATGTATCCTACATGGGAGAGGGGAGGATGCTGATAGAAAAGATCTCTGATAAATGAAGATCTATATTGTTTCCAAAACAAACATTTGGCCTTTTTTCTCTAAAAAAGCAAATAAAACAAAACAAAGTCAGAGATTGAGACTCTGTTTTTACCTCCATAATTCACATTTCCCATTACACAGTTCCCCTGTGGAATGTACTAACACACAGCATTGAGGTCCCCCAAGAACGTGACTTCCTTCTCAAACTCTCCTTTGTATGAATTTTCCCACTGGGCCAACAATTCCCAGCCTATGATACAACAAGCACAAGAGTATAGCTCTCTTTGAATGTGAAAATCTTTGGGGAACTTCATAGTCAACTTATCAAGAACATATTGGGCATATTTTTAATCACACCTTGAAATTTAAAACCAACAGTAATGCATAAATAAGACTCCAATTAAGAAAAAAAATCAATAGAAAATAGCTTAGGCATTGTATTTCCCTCCCCATAAGCATGGTTTTTAGGATGCAAGACTCTAAGTTTTCTGAATATCAGAGGATGAATATGAGAGTCAGGTAACATGGCGCTTACCGATTCAACCCACCACTGTGTAGATGAAAGATGAGAATCAGGGATTCAGAAAGTTTAATAATAATAGCTGCCATATAATGAAGATATATGTGCCAGGAAGAAATATGCCAGCCAAATGCTTTGTTTCTTATTTTATTCCGTAGGGGAATAAAGAAGGGGAAGGAGGAGGAGGAAGGGATGGAAAGAGAGTGTGAACAGGACTTTAAGTAATAAATCAGTAGCTCTAATGAAAGGCTGAAAATTCAGCTAACAGTTGATGTCTAAATCTTCAGCCTTGAAGTTCAAGCAGGGTTTCCATATTATAATCTTGAGATAAAATTGCTTTTTATTTGAGAAACCTCAGTTTTGCCTTTAGGTCTTTTCCTGAATGAGTAGGGTCCGCACACCCTCACTGTGGTGACTAAATTGCTTTACTCTGAGTCTATGCACCTAACAGGTACCTTCTCAGAAACAACTAGACTTGTATTCAATGACATAAGTATATGCTGTAGTCTAAATAAGTTGACATGAAATATAAATTTTATTCCCTTTACCTAATTTAGTCCAACTGACTTCCTGATGCAATTGACACAGGAAAAGCACAGCTCAGAGATTTCAGAGGGTGAGTCCAACTTCACATCAGTGAAGCCATCCACTCAGGATGCTTCGCCACAGAGCTCATGCTGTCAACTATCTGCTTTATGCTCAAAGTTTCCCAGTTAACTGAGAGGTAGATCCAAAGTTCACACTTCCCAGTGCCCACTTTGATTTACTCAGGAATTAAACATTAAAACAGTGCTGATGAAGAGAACTAGGGTCATCCCATACCTAATAAAACATGACACATGAAGCAGGACTGTGGAGTGTCTCACAAGCGAAAGAGAACAATGGAGGCTTACCATGGGATTTGGGGAAGGGATCCATTTGGACTAAAAGGAAGCAATGACTAATATGTAGTCCTGCTTGGCTTGCAGCCTATCAAAATATCAGCCCAGATGTTGTTGTGAGGGTGCCTTTAGAGGTTTAGACATTGAGAAAAGCAGATTATAAGAAAACATTATCACCCCAGAAACAAAGCATGTGTTTTATACCGACATACCCTGACCTCCATCACTAGTAGTCTCCAGGAGTTGCCCCCCAAGTTCCCTCCAGGGCTGAATTTTCAACTCAAGTCACTCTACCTGGGCATCCAAAAATCCCTGTAAATAAACGGAAGCAAGCAGAAATCAATGGTAGAAGATTATTGTCCTGTGATGTCTCCTCCAAGGGTCTCTCTGCTCTAGGAAACTGGTGCTCTGTGGTTCTGCTGCTCTTTTCCTCTAAAATTTAGAGTGCAGGCTTCTGACTGGATTAACAGCCAGGGCATCTTGGAAGAGTCCTTGCTCAGCAAGAGTCCTTGCTCTATCACTTTCAAGGGCACTATATCCTCATACGCCATGTCTTCTCCTGAAGTGGCTTTTGCTTCACATTTTATTACTGTACTAAAATAAGGGAACTCAGGTTCAGAGGCCTCCTTTTATAGCACCTGTTGCACTAAGAGATAGAAAACTCAGTGCAGTCAAGTACCAGGCATTCACTAAACCTAGTTCTAGTGCAGTAGATACTGTAAAAATGTATCTCTTCAGCTTCAGGTTCCTGGTATTATTCACTCCAAAATAGACATTTCAGCTGCACACAGTAATACACATTACTTCATTGGAATAATTATACTGTAGTTTTTATAAAATATAGAGAGAAAAAGTACATTTAACAAAACTAGCAGAACATGGCAATCTGTTTGAAAGATGGCATGGACTTCTGCCTTCTGCCTTCTGCTTTATACAAGACATTGTATAAGGACAAAGAGAGAAGTCTCTTTCAGTCCTGATTTATTTGAACCTAGACAGTGTTTTGCAATAGAAAAGGAACAGCTTTGAAACGAGATCCTTCTGACTTAAATTCCGATTCTGGCATTCAGCAGTGCTGTGACCCTTAAGCAAATGACTTGACCTCTCTGAATTCAGTTTGCTCACCACTAAAATCAGGATTGTACTTTCTCCCTATGTCTGCTGATGGAATAAGGAATCATGATGGAAATAAGTGTCAACAGGGTATCCACTTGGTACAAATTAGGTGCTCAATAAGTGCGACTTCATTGGTGATGGTATCTAAGACCTCAGAGACCAAGGAATTGTTTGGTCTTTGTCAACTGTTCTTCCTGCTCTCCTGCTTTCCACTCTCCCCTTGGCCTTAGGCAGGTAGCCTGGCTACCAGCTTAAACCGGATCTGCCAAGAAACTTAGATTCAACTGAAACAACAATCCTGAGCGATTTAGCCACAGAACTTCACCTTCTCATTCCCTTACTGACTACCAATATTTGAACTCAAACACTGATTTTACCATAAATGAACAGTTATCTGAGCCCATAGTCAAACTTAGAATTGACCGATACTCTTTAGTCCTTGAGGCAGCCAGCAGAACCCATAATAATAGCACAATGTTTAAAAGATTTGTCATATACCTCCTCTCTTCACCAACAGAGTTCAAGCTCTGATTAGATTTTCACTCCATGCAAAACAAAATGCTTTGACTTGTTCAGCCTGGGTTGATTTTTCACTGCTGTACAAATTACTGTATACACACTATTTGCTCTTCAGTGATTTTACCTGATTCCATGATCTTATTACTTATTGAGTATAATTATGGCAGACTAAAAGTTATAAACTTGAGAGTGTTCTCAACATACCCTGTATGCCCTGGCTCTGTGGCTCAGTCCCTTCCTCGTCCTCCCCCTCCCAAAAGAGACATGCTGATGGCCACTTCAGAGGCTGCTAAGATGTACAACTGGAAAGAAAAGAAATGAGTGGGCGTAAAGGAGAACTGTGGAGAGACACTTTTGGAGAGCTGGAGATTTTGCAGGGACATTGAAGAGATGGGAGTAGGATCAGTTAGAAGATAAGCAAAAGGGAGTGGAATGAAAGGAATTTTAAGGAGTACTTCTAGCACCTTTTTGTGCATTCTATAGTACTGAGGGAATACAGGTAGAGAATTTGAGTTATTTTTAAGTCCCTGCTGATAGCAAGGATTGTGTACTTTGAAGCTCAGCTTTGCTCTCAAATTGCACTGTATGGGTTGGGGCATTACATGTCTTATTTCCCTCAACTTGATGCTCAGACTTATTTTTAATTTCATTGTATTATCTAAGCACCTAGCACAGTGCTACACATGTTTACAATCTTAATAACACTTTGCTTGATTTGGTTCACTTAGGTATTGATCATCAAAATAAACAGGATCTCAACTATCTCATACATCTTAGGAGAATCCATTTCCTATTCCCTTCTCACATAGTTGGTAGATAATAGTGTTAGGTAGGAGGAGAGATTAAAAAGGCTGTTCCGAATGAATTCTCGTCCCTTGGCCAAGGAGTTCATTTCAGTGCACTTGGAGAACTTGGAGATGTGACTGAATTGCAGTCATTGAACTTAAGGAACCCTGCCGAGGAAAACAGTTCCTGGAAAATTGGATACAGGCGAGTGCCATTTGGATTTATAAAAAAAGAAAGAATGTGTATTTGTGAACTACAGAGCACTGAGCTTGACATCAATCCAGGGCAAGATTCGGGAATGATTTTTCTAAACAATGGCTTGTGAGTACTTAGGAAAGGAAGTGGTAAACTCAGCATGAGCTTACGAAGAATAGTGCTGTCAGGCTAACCTCATTTCCTTCTGACAGAGTTACTACACTGGGAGATCAGAGAAACAGAGTAGAAATAGGGTATCTAGATTTCAGAAAAGCTTTTGACAGGTTCTCTCCTGACACCCTTAAAGGTGAACTGGAGGGAGCACAATGAGTGATGTTACCATCTCACAGACTCGCAGCCAACAGAAAGTTAATATTCAAAAGAAGTTAATGAGTCATCGTAAATTCAACATATCATTTTAATTTAGTTAACCTCTCCTAGTACCCCTACAACAGAAGCTAGGAATTCAATAGTCCAGGTACACAATGCAGGAAGCCAGACCTAGCAGCCACAGCCGTCAAATGATCAGTTTCTGTTATTTCACTTTGCAAAGGGTCAGTGAAAACCTGACAGTATGTTAGACAAAGCACAGCGTCTATGGACAGCGCAGTGGCGTCTCTGCTCTTCTCCTGGCGGACGGTGTGCTGTGGGGCTCCATGCACCGCAGAGCACTTTCAGTCACCCTTAGAAAGAGTGAGGAGCAGGCTGAAGAAACAGCAATAAAATCATATTAAGAAGGCAGGAATTGTTGAAAAGAACCTGGAGCTAGCTCAACACCTTCTAAAAAGTAAAGTGGGACACAGCAGAAATTTCAAATGGGCAACCGTGAAAGGCAGTGGGTTTCCTGATAAACGGAGACACTGGAGTGTGGTCTGCAACGCTAACATAGAAGAGCTCATAACTCCTAACTCTGAGGTCTTCCTTTCCCAATCAGAGTCTGTGATCTCCCATATTCGAGATTCTGCAACCCCATTTGGCTATCTGGTTCGTGATTTAACTCTAAGATACTATATCTTTTCACTTATTGTAAATCAAGAACTATTTTAAATATACAAAAAAATACAGACAAAACTAGAATCAGCATGCATGTATACTCTACCTGAATTTATAATTTGAACATTTTGCTATATAGACTTCAGATTATTTTTTTAAGAAATAAACAATTACAAATGTTTTATTTTATTCTTCCACAGGTAGCAACAGCAACATCTTAAAGATGTCCCACACATGTACATCCAGTCCTTGTGTTTTACTGAAACACTACATGTGCATATCCATAAACAATCCATATTATCTTAGTGAGACAAATATGAAAAGTCCAGTTTACTGGAGGAATTTCCTGAAACCATTTCAAAAGACACGATGCTGAGTGTTGAATGACGAGTTATCTAGGCGTTCCGGGGAGAAGAAGTCATTTCAGGTAAAGGAAATAGTAGCCAGAAAGCCACAAAACCAAGAAAAGAGTAGGTAAATAAAAATAATCTTACACAGCTTTAGAGAAGGGGTAAATTGAGAATGTGAGAAGATAAAAGATGAAGAATTAGCAAAGACCTGGTTATAAAAGGCATTTTTCCCCCAGAGAAGACTACTTCAGCATTTTAAATGTGAAGAAAATATTATTTTTATGTATGTTACAGAAATATATCCGGTAATAATATTGTTAGAATGAGGTGGTGGGTAAAATAGGAAGACTGAGAGCCACGTTGCCAAGAATATAAAAAGTCTAAAAGATGATAAGAGCTTAAAATAAATCAGGAAGAGGAGGATAGATTAAGAGTATTCTTGATATTGTTGTGTAGGAGTGTTTTCAATAACAATGAGAGAAGTTTTAAAACTCTGATGTGTATACTTAGTGGATCAACAGCTATGAAATTATATTTCAGGGAATCAGTGTGATATCAGAATATTACATGAGATACCTGAATATGATAACAATAGATTGGAATTAAGAACATAATTAAATAAGATTTTAAAAATAGCATAATGTTTTCTAAAACTGCAAAACATTTTCATAATGCCAATATGCAAAGAATATCTTTCGGGCTTTGTTTTTTAAGATACCATTTAATTTTCAAAGCATTTTTAATAGAATAACTTACTAGTAATCTTATATAGTTGGTTCATGTAGATAAAAACATACAGATTCTTATCAAAAATACTTTTGAGTGTTATAATGTGTAAGTATTGTTTAAAAGGTCATTCAATTAATCCAGCTCAAATGATTTAACTATTTTCTTCCATTCCCCTTCACTACCACAAGAAAAGGGAATGAGGTAAGAAGAAAATGAATTCTACTCTGTTTCACAAGAACAGGAATGAAGCCTTGTCCAACCAGTCATCTCCCAGAAATGTCTCGGGAGAGTTCTCCACACATTGGGTGTAGGACACCGAAGTTCTCATGTCCACAAGCCAAACTGATCTGTAGGAATACTAGACAGGCTTGAGCAATGTAGTCAATCCAGCTTCTTTATTTTTCAGAAGAAACTTTTGTTGTTTTTGCTCTAGTCTTAATGATATTATTTTGTACTGTGTAACTCTAAAGGAATTAATAATTTGTCTGAATTTTATCTTTAGGCCATTTAAATTTGTTCTAGATAAACAAAGAAGGTGGGGGCATAGCTCAGGGGTAGAGCATCTTGACTATAGGTAAACAAAGAATAAGTCTCAATTGTTAAAAGTGAAAGATCTTTTTTCCCCCTTTTGTCTTTTCTTTTTCTGTTTTACAGTTTAGAGACAATTAAAACAATAAGAGATATTAACAGATGACTTAATTATTAAGAGGTATCAATTATGCAAATGAGTATGATGGCAAACAGAGCATCTTTTTCTCACAAAGTAGTTACTTTTTCTGGGACAGTGGTTTTCAAACTGGAGTGTATATCGGCATCACCCCGAGGGTTTGTTGAAAACAGATGGGAGACTCATCACTAGAGTTTTTGATTTACTACGCCTGGGCTGGGCCCTGAGAATTTGCACTTTTAATAAGGCCCCAAGTGGTAGCATGTTGTAGTGCTGGGATCATACATTATAAAGCACTGCCCTAAGAAGGCTCTACTACCCCTGAAACTGAGTTCAGTGGACCTTTTATGAGCCTCCTTTCTCCTCTGTCTGTCCTTTTCCTGGAATTATCACTACGCGGTGTGGAGGCTGACTGACACGTCCAGCTCCTTTAGGGGACCCGAGCTCCTTGTCACAAGCACGTGGCTTATTTACAACTGTGTCTCCCACAGCACCACACAGAGCCTGTCTGGCAGAGAGCACTAGATGGTTAATAACCATGTGTTGGATGACACTTTAACTGATCATTAAACAAATGCAAATCTGTGTGTGCATATACATATTTGTGATCTGAAGTATTCAGATCAGTGATAAAAGAAGTGCTGAGTGTTGGGGGAAAATAACATTAAGGAGACGAAGATATGACTAACCCAAGAAAAATAAGAAATTAGAATTTTAAATTTGCTTTAGCTACTAAGGAATATGATGGAAATAAAGTATTTTAGAAAGATCACAGTAATAAAAATGTGCAAATGGTTTCAGCTTTGTCAGATGTACTCCTTGACCCACAAATGTCTTTTAATACTGGGTCCTATGTAGCTTGTAAAACTAAGAATCACCCCAATTCACCCATGATACAGCCAAGGGCACACAAGAAATTAGAAAGATCACCCACATCCTAAATAGAAAGTGAGAATTATAAGGAGAAAAAAATGGAAAAGACCTAGTAGGTCATTCGGCTATAGTCTCTAGAGTAGTTGAAGATTAAATAAAGTAGCACAGAAAAAAATTATGGAAATATATCCAAGAAAACTTAAGACTCTCTGGTCCTCTAATTTTTAGTGCCTCATGAAGTTCAAGGATTTATTGTCGACTCCCTGCTCAAACCACCATTCATCAAAAGAAAAACAGCCCCTATAGTCTACATTAGAAATGGAAATAAGAAAGGCAATGTAAAAAGTTGATTTTTGTGATATTAAATGACTCACTTTTTCTTGTGTTCATGAATTTCTGGCTTGTAACTGTACTTATCCAAAATATTAAAATGACCTTCAGGCCAACCCCTTTACTTAAAAGTGAAGGAGAAGAGAAAATTACTAGAACTTGACCATTACAGAAATTACTTGCAAGACATTTTTCTTTGATAGCTGCAGTTTCACTCAAATTATCATCCTTTTCTGTTGACAAGTTTCTAAGATTTTAATCTTGGATTGGAAATGTTACCCTATCAGAAAGGGCTTACACTGTCAAGAGCAGTACTGTCGTAGAATGTGGAATCATATATGAGAGTGCTGGTTGTACTGAAAAATATACCACTGCCAGGAAAGGTATTTAAATGCTTACTCCACTTGCTCATAAATCACTTTCAATGTGCTCAAGTTCTTATACAACATACTGAAAGCTTTCTTATTTCTTATACTATGGCCATGTCATTTGCATTGCTGAACTTGGGGTAATGTTGGCAATTCCAGCAAAAAGCCTTGCTTAGAGGGCTTATAACTCTGTGACTAAATTTCACCCTGGGTTAGAATGCAAAAAGTAAAATGTGTGGGAGTTTTTTTAACCTAAAATACGTCTAATATTTTCAGAAGCTGTCTGACATAGTATTCATGAGGGCTTAGATATAAAAAAGGCCTTTGGTTGCCAGTCTAGCTACTCACAGCCCTGGATTAGTGCAAACCAGGTGCAGTGGTATACGCTTGGTATCTCACCCCTCCAAAGCTGAGGAAAGAGGATCACAAGTCCAAGGCCAGCACAGACAATTTACCAAAACCTTGTCTCAAAAATAAAGTGAATGGGTTTACATTTTAGAAATACCACTCTAGATGATGTAAGCACTATTTGCAATCTGATGGAGATCTACAAGGAGACTAGTTAAGAGTTTTGGAGAAATTCAAGAGACACACAATGGGAAAGGGCCAGTTCATGAAAAGAGAGCTCTATGACTAAGATAGTGTCTCACTGGCTGGCCAGTGGTACCCTAGGAAAGGTGAAGAACACAAGAAGACAAGCAGAATTGAGTGGTGTTTAGCTGAGGCTGAGGGCTGACTATAGAGAGATGTCCATGAAAAAGTCAAAGTACTGGACTGGCACTCATGAGACTGAGATGTAAGGACAAAGAAACATTTCCTTCGCTCATACTGAGAACCTCACAAAGCATAAGAATAATTTTAGTGTATGACATGTTGACAAAAAGTCTCTCGTGAGCTTATTAAAGACCAATTACTTCTGCTACAAGGAGTATAAGACAAATAGTAGGGACTACACTAAAAATTCCATCCTGCCATCCTAAGAAGCTGAAGGGAAAGAATTCTGAAGAGGAGTAAGGAGTTTCTCTCTCCGGCAGCCTCTCACACTGAATATCATGGAAAACGACACAGGAAACTGAGTGAAGCATATATTAAATGGATTGGTGAGCTGGCAAAAGTTAAAGAAATCTCAGGGACCAAATTTGAATGAAAAAGGGAACCCAGATAAACAAAGCACTGAAAACAATATTCATTATAGGGGACAAGAAATGGAGGAAGGTATTCCTCATATTATTGTGCTTTATACTCTTATTTTGCAAATAGCCATTCACAGTACTGGGTATTTTCAATGTATCCCTTTGGTCACCCACTCTGTGTCTCTCTGTCTCTTCTGGATCCAGAAGAGACTGGAATTAGGGGACTACATCAAACAAATGGTTACTTTCCCCATGGCTTTTAAGTTTGGCAGTGGCAGAAGATGGCATGAGGGGCTGGGGGAGGATAGGAGAGGTTGGAGTGTGTGTTCCACTGGGGACTTTCGTGCCCAGAGCTATGGGTAGGCAGATTCCTCTGTCAAAGCCCACAGTCTGTGTCAAGAGACACTCTTTTGTAGCTGCTCAGCAAACAACTGTCCCTCCCTACCTCTACAGGCCTGGGTGTGATTGGAGCAGACAATGGCTCTGGAATGCTTCCGTCCCAATGAGTTCTACCACTCTGTCAGCTTCTCTTGACCTTGCATGCATCCTTAGCAACAATCCTGCACAAACTGAGCTCAGCTTCTCTGCTGGACAGTGCTGCCTTTCCAATCCCTAGCCTAATGTGGCTGTGCAATATTTAGTAGAGAAAAATATTTTTGGAAAGAGGAGTTAGTTAAAAGTACTGAATACTGCAGATATTGTTTAATTGGATCTAAGAAGGAAAAAATTAACATCACAATAAGGAGTTAACTGGTGACCTTGATATATAGGGTGAGCTATTGCATAGGAGAGAAAGGATAGCAGGTAAATCTGGAGGAGAAAGTAGAATCTATACAGATGGATGTTTCTTTCAAGAAGTTTAGCAATGAAACAAAGATCAAAGAAGAATTAGTACTTTAGTGTTGTATAGCTTGTGTGTGTGTGTGTGTGTGTGTGTGTGTGTGTAAGAAAGACAGACAAGAAGAGAGAGAGAGAGAAAGAGAGAGAGAGAGAACTAGGCAGAGAGATTATAATTTAAATTGTCAGAAAAAGTATTAATGAGTATAAGTCCAGATCTAAGAAGTAGGAAGAGATAGGCTCCAGATAGTGGAGCAGAATCTTCTCCTTTAAGAAAAAGAAAGGTAAATGTACAAATAGACATGTCTGGCAATGAGAGGGCTGGAAGCTTTATTTTTTTTCTTGCCTGTTTTTCTTTTGTTATTTTTGAAGCAGAAGCAATAAGATTTTTTGCTGAAGCAGGGATATGTGAGGTTGGAGGCTTAAGAAATGTCGGAAGAGTTACTGTGGCCATTGGAAAGGATGACTTGCTTTTAATGACTCATCTTTTGATGCACTACAGCCAATCCACTCTCAAGGCAGGAGTCAAATAAAGACTGCTGGGTGTCCAACATACAGTTCTCTTAGCTTTTTGAGGGGGTACGTAGATGACTACCGTTGGTTTCTATTGTCACAATGGTAAGAGGCAACCCAGGTTCTTATCAGTATGACACAAAATTACAAATATTCATCAAACATCCCAACAAAGAAAATGCAGCAAGAGCAAAAAGCAAAGGAACAACTTAGATTGTAGCAAGAGGCGTGGAAACCTAGCAACCAGCAAATAATACTCATCCAAATTCATCTCATGAGCTACTGGTGATTTAACAGGGAAGCAAAGCAAACTAGGTTTGATGGGGCTTTGTAGCTTAATAAAATATCTTAGAGCATTAAGGAAACAATGTATGCAGAACATTTTGCACTCCTTCATCAACACAGGCTTGGGATTAATAGAAATGACTCTTCCTTCTTGTGTACAACAATGTGTTTATCACTACTGTTTTGTATCCATGAGAATGGCTCGGTTCCATTGCCCTGACAACCCTTCTCAAGTGGGAGAAGAGTTCGGGCATCACTTTGTGCTTGACCAAAACAGAAACTCTACACAATTGTTGCAACAAAGTGAACATTCTAGAAATATGAATAAGGCTATCATGTATAAGCTAGTTAAATTACAAGTAATGCAAGCCTCAAAAACTGTGCTTAATAATTTTTATAAGTTGTATAAAATATAAAATTGCACTTTCAGTATGCCCGTCTTATGCCAAAAGCACCGCAGAAAAACTCCACTTCTCCTGTGGAAACGACAGTGAGCACACGAGGCTTCAGGCTCTCACGCCCTCTGCCGGGTCCCCCCCCCACTCCCCCACCCCCGGCCACGGCAGCTGAGCTTTCCCACTTGGCAGACATAGTCTCCAGATAACGTCAAATTGAGCGAAGGATTTCACACCTGGAAATTTCGAAAGCGGTTGTGCCAGAGAAGCAATTCAAGGAATCGTTTGGCAAGTCTGCCCCTAAACCAGAGAATTGTTTTCCTTCTTTGGGCAAACACTTATTGAGCATCTTCCATGCGTGAGACCACCCTCTACAGGGTGAGGGGCACAATGAGGTAGGTTAATCACAAAGGAGCGAAGAAGAGGGAGAATAAAAGGAGTTTAGTTAACCACTGGAGTCAGGCTGAGAAAGGCAAGTTGTGACCTTGAGCACCAAGAAAAATAAGCTTGACCTAAAGGAGTGGAAGAGGCACAAGTATTTTTGAGAAAGAAGAAAGCTCAAATATGATGGCTTTTATTGCCTTTATGAATAGTTCTGCCACATTATTGCAAATTTATCAATTACCTACTATGTGAAGTCATTACACTGAGGGGGAGATATAGAGATGATTGTAATAGAAAATAGACACTTGGTAGCTGCAGAAAGGATTGTTTTTGACCAAGGGCTGGTCAAAGGACCAAGCAGAGATTACATTTTTCCCAAAGCTTTTGGTGACTAAGTTTTCAAAGATGGAGGATCTTGGGCACTGATTGGCATAGGGAATTCTGCTTAATGGTACGTTGATGACCTTTGTATGTCACATACTATTATGGCCTGTGTTTTATACAACAAAGTAGATTGGTCTTCCAAACATAATTCTCACTTAATCTTCACAATTCTACAAACCAGAAATTATTTTACCATTACACAAATGGATTATGTCAAGGAGAAAAACAACTTGCCCAGTGATATACCCTCCATGGAAGGCGGGCCAGGATTCGAGTCCAGGTGCAGGTGGGTCCAAAACCCAGTTACAACCTCAGCACTTGGCCTGCTCAGCTCCTTCTGAATCTGTCTACTCAGCTACATATGACCAGCAGCCAAAAACCCTATGTAAGAATAGTTACATGCCACCGAGAGGCTTTTTTATGAGAAGAAATGTGTATGGATGTATTCTTTTTAAAGTTTTGACAGATTTCTGTTTCACATGCCCAGAGACAATAAGTTCTTCAGTTGAAAATGTTACTCTAGAGGCTGAGTCCCAGAGGGCCCTGAGAGCTCTGGGTACCCGCAGGGAGTCCTGTGTCTTAGTCACCGGTACTACAGAGACTTATACAGAGGAAGAACCCAAATAACGCTAATAGGAATGAAATAAGGGAGAAGTCTAAGGTTCCCTCTTTGAGAAATGTTCTGGTGAAATTAAGAGGCAAAAGTGGAATCACACTCTCTTTGTGGTATTCATTCAACCACTGGCATGATTCCACAGTATCCATAACCTGTTTGAGTTTCAGGATCCAACTCAAAACCCCACTGCTTTAACTCCCATTTAACTAGTACTTATGCAATTCTACTAACCACCTGGAAATAAAATGTGTTATCCCATTTTACAGCTAACAGAAACAAAGGCTAAGAGATGGTATTGTGATTTCTACAAACTTAGCCCACTAATAAGTGGTAGAGACTAAGTTTTACTCCAAGATATCTGAAGCAAGTCTGAGAAGGAGGATTTATCACCTAAGTCTTAGAAGAAACTAATCCAAGAACTAACTGACCTCTTCTCAAGAGAAGACTCTATATCCGAAGGATCAGCAAAGAGAGCCACTTTGCTCTTGCTTTACCTGGGAGGCAGAAAGAGAAGCTCTTGTCACCAAGACAATCTCTGCAAATGACATTGGAAGATCCAGGAAACTGAAGGAAATAAAATACCCAAAATTAATTTTCTATGCTATATCTATCATTAATCATTTAAATAGACAGTATAAGAATTTTATTACACATGACTCTAACTGAAAACTAACTCAGATTTACAGAAGCTAAAATTTCCATAAAATATAAAATGTGAATAATTTAGATTACATCCTACTGTACGATAAATATACATCTCAGACAGGAAGAGATCTATAGCCTCATTTTCCTCTTGACTTCCGCAGAACAGCTTCCCTGGCAAGAAGTTTGCTGACTCCAGAAATTCAGCCAGAGTTCTAACAAAGCAAAGCAGAGTTTTCTTTGGTTAAAATGTGTTCTTACCACTGCAGTTTAGACAGCAGGCTCTGGAGACAGGCAATCCGGTTTTGAACACCACACCTACCACTAACCATCCGTGTGACCTTGGACAATTTATGAAACCTCACTGTGTCTCAGTTTCCTGTTCTATAAATTAGTCTAAGACTGTTATAAGTATCACATTTTTAAACGTATACAAATTCATTAGATTGTTTCATAGTTCCTAGTAAGCATTTAATAAATGCTTGTTAATATATTAATATGTAAATCAGCATATGTTTATGCTTCCCAAGCTTTTGCTACCAAGCTTCCATTAAACTGGGCTGATGGCAGGTTAAGCTCTTTGTGAGGTGAGAGCAGTCATAGTAACTAGCCATAGAACCGGAGGAGGAATGCCAAAGACCCTAGTACTCCCAATGCATCTTTCAGTTGTCTAAAGAGAAGTAGCCCCAAAATTAAGATGAAACACACACACACACACACACACACACACGTGTGCACATATTTAAAAGTTGCACCGTTGGGTCACTTACTGTGTAACAAGTGCTTTGCCTATATTTCTAAGTCCCACAATAATCCTGCAATTCAAAGTTTGAATTTCACAACTGAGGAAGCAATGTTCAGAAAGTCACACTGACATTACGTATCACAACCAGAAGGCCAGCTGGGATCATCTTCACCGCACAAGCCTGGTTATTTCTGCCACCATCGCACTGTGCGTGGAGAGTGCCACTCCGCCTCCTCCCTTGCCCAGTCCTGCAGCGTGCAGGCGCGTGGCTCGAGCCTGTGCCCTCCGGGAGGGGCCTGAACTTGGCCTCTTTCATGACATACTCGCATGCTGAATGCCCCCTCGCTCTTTTTCTTTCTTGGGGAAATAATAAATTGAGCTAAGGTGTTAACAGACATGAAGAGCCTAATATTGATGATTATAGAATAAGAATGGTAACGTGTCATCTTGAAAATGTGCCAATGTAACCTCAGTGCTTACCAGGTGTGATCTCAGTTCTCACAAAAATCATTTTATAAGGGCTGAAACAAAATTACATAAACAGTTTACATAATTCCTTGAAAGTTACAAAGGTAATGACTGGCTAGGGCTTGCTGACTCCAAAAGCTAACCTGTAAAAATCATTTTGCTTTTCACCAATGATATATGTCCCCCAGCCTTTTTTATTTTGTTTTGAGACCAAGTCACTTAGGCTGGCCTTGAACTTTCCATCCTCATGCCTCAGTCTCCCCAGTAGCTGGGATTCCAAGTGTGTACCACCATATCCAGCCATCATTTTACATTTAATTACCAAGACATCAGTCGAATCTTGGGCATCTGGACAGGAACAGGAGTTGCTTAGAAGATGACAAAGATGACCAGGCTCATGTTTGAAACCCACACAATCAACCAGTTTAAGTAGTTTTCAGAATAAGGGTTTATCACTACTATCATCTAAGTTTTTGTTTGACTATTTCTTTCCCAATCTCAGCCATTAACTCTAGCATCAGACTATCAAGCTACGGTGTAATGAGGACACCCCTAAAAGCTAAGTGTCAGGATCTCTGAGAATGTCTGATGATTTCAAATGTGAAATCACGGTTTTAGAGGGCAGTCTGTCTCTGGAATGGTAGGAGAATGCTGAATGGTAATATTCACAGAATTGGTCATAGTTGTTCTTCTTCATCTTTTTTTTTTTTTTTTTTTACCAGATCTTCTGCCTAGAGATAGGAAATAAGGAGATGGGATAGTTTAAAAACTGTCTTTACAGAAAGGGGTTCTAACCTGAAATCAATAGTGCAAATTGAGCAACTCTGTTAATGGAATGATCATGTTCACAGGACTCTGCCAGTAAACAAGAGCTAAGGGCTGGGCTCTGTGAGGTACTTGAAAACATTTGACTAATGATCTTTAATCCTTTATTTATGCACAGTGTGAAACCTACTTGGACTAAACCTATAAGGACATTTTAATTGATGACACAGTTTGCATTATAAATTTGGCCTTGTTGTAATAGAACAAAAGCAAACCTGGACTTGTAAAACTGGAAACCTGATTTTTATTTTACCACTATCTACAGAATAAACTCAGGTTTCCTACCTGGGTCCATCGCCACCTCACAGGATGACCAGGGAATCAAAGGTAGTCTTGTATCTGTTAGCGCATTGCAAATGTGGAAGCACCATACAAACTTAATGGCTGTACTGTTGTTATCACAATAGATATTGTAGATCCTTCCTAGCTAAAGGCTGTCCTCAGTCAGGGAAGAGTGCCCTGCCTTAGCTGGGAAGGGACAGAAGGAATACAGAGTTTTTATTAATTCATTTAGGCTTAGTGCCAATTGAATTCTAGCTCTAGACCATTTCCTGGAATTATGATTTAGCAGTGCCAGAAACAAATATAGCTATCAAGTTCAACCACTTACGCAGAGAACAAATTAGTCCATAAAATGTAGTGGATTTTATCTCCAAATTGAAATTTTGGCCTAAATCAGTGGCAGGCAGTAAGTCATTTAAATTTTTCTCAGTAAAGTTCTTTGGTTAGCAGCTGTTTTTTTTCAGGGAGGGGGGCAGGAGGGAAATAGTTATTAAGAGTAAGGTAAAGTAATTATGAGAAAAATACGTCCCTATGTAGTATCCTAACAGGAGTCTATTTGTGATATTAAGACTACATCTGTTACATCTGTTTTTAAAGTCTAATTATCTTTGATCTGTGAGACCTGTAATTCTAACAACTTTATTTTTGTGTTTAAAATCATCATGCCTTATAGCCATATATTTTTATTTTTTAATTTATAGCAGAGATGCAGTTTTTAAAAGGTTCCTCAGTAATTTTGATGGAGGAGAATATCAGAACACTGTTGGAAATTACAGTTTCGCAAACTCATCCAAGGTTAGAATAGAGTCGGACAGGTATAAGAAATGTGTGACAGTCTGTGGACTCCTTGAAGAAGAAACAAAGCTATTCCCCTCCTTAAGGGCTGAACTGGTACGTAACATAAGTCACATTTTATGCTAAAGAAATGTACGCTTGGTTTTCCAGGTATTCCAATATTTTAACAGATTCCCAAAACCTCAATTTATGTGCACGTGAAATACCTTGATTTTTAAAATATTGCCTCAACATTTACAAGACTATGTGTGCTATAACAACCCATTTGGAGGCTACAGTAACCAGTGAGAAGCTGCTTGGATATCTCTGCTGTAAGCGAGAACTGCTCTAGAGTCTGAACAATGTGTAAATGAATGAAGTGCTAACTCTGCAGGGCCACTGATCTAAAATGGCTTTGGTGACCGTGGTGGTGGTGGTTGCTGTCGCTGTTGTTTTGCCACTGAGAAAGCTCCACTCTAACACTTGAAGTAATTAAAAATGACCAACCTTTTGTTTCCCATGGAAGGAACTATCCAATAAGACAACCACCCTCTTGCTCATTGTGGACACGTCCTTTTCTCAGCAGTAACATTGTATTTGGTTTCGGGTTCAGTCGTCTACCTATCTTTCATGGTGCAGCTCATTGCATTTTTAAAAGATGTTTTTTCCAGGAGCTAATTGAGCTTTATCTATGTGAGTGAGCTAGAATCTGTCACTGACAGCCTGCAGAAGGCCATTTCTTCAATTGCTTGAAAGAACTAAAGAGTCAGACATGACAAACTGCAGCTCGGAATACCTGGCAGCAAGCCCATTACTGCCGCCGTGCCAAGATGCTCTAATAAATTACTTAGAGAACACAGACTCACTTTATTTCTGTCATGAAGCTTGCCACCCCAAAACCAAAGAAAAGGATTTTATTTTTTTTTCTATCATAGTTTGTCAGGGCCTTTTGGAAACAAAATGCATTATTTATTTTTTACAAAACATAATTGCTGGCAAACCCACTCCAGTCTATGAAAACAGCTTGCTTTTGTTTCTTCTGTGATTTCCAGAGAAACAAACCTTAGGCTTTTCTCTTTACCCCTACCCCTCCCTCTCTCTGCCAAGAAGCAACCGTTAGCATGGCAGCAACTATAGCAAATAAAAATCAAAACTGAACATTTCTTTCCTGTTCCATTTTATCAACTGGATTCCTTGCCTTAGTTATTCTTTGTAACCTAAGAGATAATTGACTTTTTCCCTAAAGGGTGGAGCTAGCGTGCCCTATTCTATCAGAATGTCCTTATCAGTCATTGATTTAAGGGATTAGGAGTAAGATTTGAAGGTGTCTGTCAGTGTCCTGGGGATTTGCTGTGTTTGCTTGGATCAAATCCTGCCATAGAGAGGACCAGATGGGGCTCTCAGCCTTAGATTGTTAAGTTCTTCTCAAATTATCCTCAGGTAATTTTCTGAATTGATTCTTGCTGCTGTTCTCATCCCAATTCTAATACTCAGTTTTGATTATGTAGCCAAGTACTACATCATAGATTTAGGTATTTATCTTTGTGTGGTCTTGGTTTTGATAAGGCCCTTGAAATAACTGAATCACTGTGGCTGGTAGAAGGGAATTCTTCGTTGGCCATTGTAAAAATGAAGGAGGAGACTTTTGAGAGACAACATGAATTGGGATAGAGTTGGTTCCCCAAATGAAATGTGGATTGCCTTTACCAGATAATAAAAGAGAGGATGCAAGTAATTAAGAGCGACCTATTTAAACCTACTAAATTGTATTTGGGGACCAAATATAAATACTCTGAAATCTAAAGTAGAACTTTCTTATAAGGTTTTTTGAGCAATGGAAGCCTTATACATTGGTAGATTCCCAAGAAACCTTTGGTTCAGGGAAGCTATGCGTTTGGAGTGGGCACCTCTATATAACGACGGCAAACACAGCCTCAGTGTTATTTGCCCACAAGCTGCCAGATATGGTGGCTGCAGGAGAACCTGCACAGGATCCTCAGTCCAGCATCTTCCTCAGCTCACACATCACTAGTACTGACAACAAAAAAAGAGAGTGGTCAGCTGATAGCCTGAATCTCGAGGGCAGGAGGTGAAGATACGGCCAGGGTTTATGTTCACATACTGTCGTGCTGACCCAGCCCCATAGCCTCATGGGATTGATGTTCACTCCTAGAACCTAGCTATACCCCAGCTGTTATCTGGTATCTCTGTTCTGAGTTGCCCTAGATTGAGGCTGAGATGAAAAGGAAAAAGAAATGAGTAAACGTCATTCTGCTACTCATTCTTCTTCAGGGATTCAAAGTTCAAACTATGTGTCCTTTATCATTCTTCCATCATGTATGAGCTTTTTCAGATTATTTTTACTGCAGTTTTGATAGAGAAATCAGCCTGCTCCCTATGCAAGGTTATTCCTATATTTTCCAAAACAAAAAAACTCACCCTTTGCCATCTGGGTCATCCTTTTTTTTTCATCAGGATGTCCCCACCTTGGGAAATACCTGTTTCCCTGTGCTGAATGCAGTAAGAACCTAGTATGCTATATGTTCCCCTAGTCATCTTAGTGTTCACAATTTCTATTATCATCCATTAAGCATTATCATCCTAAATAACTTCCTGGATACACTGTTCTCTCATAACTACATGTTTCTGGTTTAATTCAGTGATTCCTTTAGCAAATACTTGTTGTGTTATATATATTATACCTCTGCTGGGCACTGAGAAAAAACAACAAATTTTTCATTTCAACCAGTACATATGTGATCTACACACTCTCAGTGCGCTTGGGAAATCAGAGCCTAACAAGAAAGATAAGCAAACCAGAAGGCATGTATGAAAGCAAAGGCATGGTGGCACACACTGTAATCGCAGTACCAGAGAGGCCAACACAGGAGGATCACTGTGAGTTCAAGACCAGCCTTAGCTACGTAGTAAGCTCAAGGCAAGCCTGACCTACAAAGCAAGACCCTATCTCACAAATAAAAAAACAAAATAAGATACAAAGGAAAGGAAAAATGAAGTCATGCTGAGCACTGCATAGTGTGTTTTAGAAATGCAGATTGGAAGTGGAATATGAGCAGATGTAGTGATAGCCATGGGGAGAAGAATTCCACGGACCATGAGCAAAATTCACGTGCTGGTTGTTTTCCAAGTGTCTGCTTAACACAGACTGGTTCCTTTTAGGGTGAGATGCGCTCCGGGGAAAGCTTGTTCTCATTCTGATGAAATCTGATAAACCCAAACCCGCCATGGCTCTTCCACCACATACGGACCAGCCCTTTTATCTCCTAGGAACTTCAGGGTCTGTCCTGAGGTTTGACCCTTAGGTCCCTGTCCCTTATCAGGTTCCAGGATGACACGGGCAGGGCAGGATACTCAGGCAAAACTAGAGCAGAAACACGCGGGCTGTGTTTATCAAATTATTTGAAATAATATATAAAAATATCAAAACCTGAATTTGTCTCCTTGCTTAGGATTCTTGGTTTATTCTGAGAGAACTATTAGCATCAAAAGTTTATTTCTCCTTGCTTTGAGGTTTCATGCACACACTTCTGGTCCATTGCAACAGCTGAAATAAAAGAGGATTGAATATTAATCTGTTGTCGATTCCTTACGCTTCTCCTCTTCTTAAGGACTCAGCCATCACCAGATGAAGCTCATTTTTGCTTATTCTTACTCAGTATCTATGCACTCCAGGAACCCAAAACTATAGTAGGGAACATGAACCTCCAAATTTAGTGTTCACATTCTAAATATATAGAAATAATCCTGGAAGTCCCTAGCATGTCGTCCTTGGCATTTTGATGAGATACAATTTGGGGTCTGGTGTTTCTTATGTCTGAAAATCCACCCACCAAATAATTGGGCCTAGCCCACCTCACGGTGTTCACGTATCATTCCCTCTTTGTTGCAGTTTACTTGTGTCTGTGCATCATTTTTGGCTTTTTATAGATTTGATAGAAACAATAAGTGAAGTGCAGTAACATTTTTAACAAAATGAGAAATTCTCCAAGTATCAGAGCAGAGAGAGAGAGAGAGAGAGCGAGAGAGAGAGAGCTGTACTACATTATCCTGTTTCTCCCTAGCACTAGCACTATGTCTAGCACAAAGACACATGGTAATTGTTCATGTGTCATTTAATGCAGCTTCAGCTATGATAGTTACATATGACATACTTCGAACAGTAAGAAAATCTACAAGAATGCACAAGAGTTTCAGAAATTATCCTCTATGCTTTCTATTTTATTTTTCCATTTTCAAAGACTTAAGGATACTTATGCATAGTATATTTCTGTTTGTGTCAAAAGATGATGCTTACCTCACACAGCTTTTCACATAAACTGATATTTGGGAATCTAACTTCTTCCTCTCTGAGGCTTATATAATCCTTCTGTAAGCATAATTTGTTACAGTGAACTTTAGTTCTGTGATCTTGAAAATGGTATCCTCTACCAACGTCGAACTTTAATGATAAATTTTGTATTTTCACAACATTGTGATAAATTTTCTGGAAAGAATATCTAGGGCTGCGATATAGTTCAGTGACAGTACTTGCTTAGCATAAAACCATATACACACAAATACACGTTCACACACACACGCGCGTGCGTACACACACACGCTCTAAAGTCAGAGTGATGCTTTTAACTGTGTGTCAGCCCTTTGCTACCTGTATGACCTAGGGCCAGTGAAAAACTCCTCTGAAATTTGTTTTTCATTTCTGTAAAATGCAAATTACAGTGAGGTGAATTGTGGCCTTTAAAAATATGCATGCACCAAAATCCCAGGAACCTATGAATACTACCTCATTTGGGAAAATAATACATATTCTCTTACGTACCAAATGATACAGCCAAATTAAGGTTCTCAAGAAGAATAACTTATTCTGGATGGACCACTGCACTCATTCTATGTATCTTTATAAGAAAGAAGAGGTGGAGCAGTTGGAGGCGAAGCTCAGTGGGAGAGTATTGCCTAGCATATGCAGATTCCAGAACACACAGAGGAAAATAAATCAATGTGACTTCAGAGACAGAGCTTGGGGTGATACAGCCAACAGCCAAAGAACTCTTAGATCTTCCAGAAGCTAAAAGAAGCAAAGAACAAATTCTCCCCTAGCGCCTTCAGAGAAAGTGCATTCCTTATAAACATCCTAACTTCAAACTTCAGCCAGAACTACCAGTGGAATGGCTTCTGTTGATTTAAGCATCACATTTGTAGTAATGTTTATGGCAGCCCCAAGAAAGGAACTAAAGGATAATAGCTGCCTCACCGAGTCGGTGTGAGGGTTGATATGAAGCAGAGTTCAGGGACAAAGTGAATATTCAGTAAACAGTAACTATGATCGTTATTGTTATTATTATTATTGTTATTATTTCCTAACAATGAGGGGCAAGTGCAAAAGCTTCAAGTAGTGACAGAGTAGGTCTAATTCTTTCATCCTTTCAGTAGAAGAATAAATACCAAGTGAACCCACATCGCCTTCCCAACTTTAATCTCCAATAATATTCCTCATACTTAAGGTAACTATGTATTCTGGCATGCCAGAGTTGATTTACTTTATAACTCTGATCAACTATAAGTGTAAGAAGCTTCCCTTTTCATTCAGAAAAGGACCTGAATTAGACAATAAATAACATGGTCCCCTAACTGCACCAAGCCTGCTTGAATAACCGTTGCAAACAATCACTGTGCATGTACCATAAGCCAGGAACCATTATAAGCATTTGCTTGCAATGAATTATTTAATTCTTACAAAGCTTTATAGATAGAAACACTGATTTCATCCCCACTGTACCCAGGGACATACAGAGAGTGTGCAGGGGAGCCGATGTCGTACATCAACCCATAGGTCAGAATCTGTACTCATAACCACACTGATGATGGCCTCCTTCTTCCTTCACAAATAAGTTTGGGCAGACTCAAGATCATATCTCTAATAATATATAACTCACTTAATATTAAGGATTATATATAAGACATCCACCCAAAAGTCTCACGCACTTAAAGTTGGGCTTTTCAAAGATGATTAGATCATAAAGATCTTTTATTCATTAGTGGATTTATTTACCTATGGATTCGTGTGCTGCTAGGAGGTGGGACCTTGTTGGAGGGATGGTTCACTAGGAGTGCAACCTGGAGCAGTGTATTCTTATACCAGGCTCCTCTCCCCCTCCCCCTTCTCCTCTTTCTTCCCCTCCTCCTCCCCCTCTTCCTCCTTCTTCTTCTTCTTCTTCTTCTTTCTTCTCCTTCTCCTTCTCCTTTTCTCTCTCTCTCTCTCTCTCTCTCTCTCTCTCTCTCTCTCTCTCTCTCTCTCCTGCAATGAGGTGAGCAGATTTCCTCCACCATACACCCTTGCAATTCCATTTCTGGGTCCTGGACCCAGCTAACCTTAGATAGAAACCTCAAAACCATGTGCCAAATCAAACCTCTCCTCTGCTAAGTTGTGGGTGTCAGGTACTGGGTGTCAGCAATGGGAAAGCTGATGAATAGGCTTGAAATCTGAGCAGTAAGAGAAATAAGAAGAAAGCACTTCAGTGACAACAGAAATGCCCATACGAGTACATGGTATGTGGGAATCATGTGGGTTTCAATGGGGAAAAAAAAGAAGCTGAGAACCACAAACTTTCCATGTCCTATTTCCTTTTTCTGAAACAAGTTCCCTCACAATCTTCTTTTAAATGTCTATTATTTCTCCTTGTGTGGTCATAAACAGATCCCCAAACATCTGTGAAAACAAATGTTTCCCTCTCTGCAGTGCTCATTTATCAGTAATAAGCCACTTTTACTGTGCATCACACCTTATTATGCTGCACAATGACCTAGGGTAGTGATGGCAAACCTGTGACACACATGTCACAGCGGGCACACAGAGATAGCTCTGCAGGCATCCAAGCCAACTCACTCCAGACCTTGAAAGCAGGCAACTAAAATATTTCCTAAATCTAAAAATTTAGAAAATTCTACATTTTCAGACAATCCTACAAGTCGTGAGGAAATCTACAAGGAATTTTCTGGTATTGTAGCAGATGCAAATGAGATTTTTAGCAACCAGTTTTTACAGTTCCTTAAGATGCAGACAACTCACTCTTTTTTTACTTTTTCAGAAAAACTTTCTCTTTCTTGCTTAGACTGGTTAGATTTGAAAATCTGGAAATGAAGCTATTGGAATTTCAAAAAAGCTTTATCTGGAAAAATAAATTGCATGATCTGCATGCAACAATGGAAAAGATAAACTGTGAAGAAATGTCAAAGGACAGCACAGTTGGTAGTTCTGAAAGTGAAATTCTTAAAATGTGAAATTTCTTCCCAAATAATTTCAAGTCAACAAAAGCACTTGAGATTGCTTTTCTTACTTTGTTTGGATCATTTTATGCTTGTGAGTAGCTGCTTTCAGCTTTGAATTATATCAGATCACATACAAGAAGCATAGTGAAAATGGCCATACAGCCAAAACTGTTATATGATTTAATGCAAATCCAATCAAAACACCATCAACATACCTCACAGATTTAGAGAAAACATTCCTAAAATTCATTTGGAAACAGAAGAGAACTCAAATAGCAAAGACAATCCTGGACAACAAAGGCAAGGCAAGAGGCATCACAAACCTTTACTTGAAATTCTACTACAAAGCTACTGTGATAAAATCAGCAATGTACTGGCAAAACAAAACAGACATGAGGATCTATGGAACAGACTAGAAGATGCAGACACAACTACAAAGACATTCAGTCACCTTATATTTGACAAAGGGGCTAAACATGTTCACTGGAAGAAGGATAACCTCTTTAATAAATGGTGTTGGAAAAATTGGCTTTCCACATGCCAAAGACTAAAACTGGACACATGTGTATCACCATGCACTAAACTAAAGTCAGAATGAATCAAAGATCTAAATATTAAAACAGGAACACTAAATCTACTGGAATAAAAGGGGGTAGAAGTCTTGAAGACATAAGGATAAGCAAAGACTTCATGAACAAAATGCAAACTGTCCAGGAAGTACTTCAAAGAATCAACAACTGAGATCTCATCTTTTAAAAAAGATTTTGGATATCCAAAGAAATCACTAATATAGTGAAAAGAAAACCCACAGAATGGGAAAAAGATTTTAGCTACTGTCCCTCAAAGGACTTATATATAGAACATAGAGAGAATTGAAAAAAATCAGACCTCCAGCTTCAAAGACCCAATCCAAAAATGAGCATCTGAGATGAATATGTACTTCTCAGATGAAGAAACACAAATGGCATATAAACATATGAAGAAATGTTCAACATCACCAGTCATTTGAGAAATGCAAATTAACACTCCAGAAAGAATGATGCACATCAAGAAATCAACCAATAACAAATGCTGGAGGGGCTTTGGGGATAAAAGAACACTTCTCCCCTGTTGATGGGAGTGTAGACTGGAGCAACCACTGTGGAAGTCAGTGTGGGGATTCTCAAAAACTTAGGATTGGAGATCCCATTTAACCCAGTTATTCTCCTTCTGGGTATCTTCCCAGGAGAACTGAAAACATGCCACAGTGATACATGTGCATCCATGTTTATAGCAGCACGATTTGTAATAGCCAGATCTTGTAAACAACCAAAATGCCCATCAACCAAGAAATGTGTAAAAAAAGATGTTGCATTTTTATACAATGGAGTATTAGTTGAAAAGAAGGATAAACTCAAGACTTTTACACAAGGTAAATGGATGCAACTTGCAACCATACTAATAAGTGAAATAAGTATCATACTGTCTCACTAGTGTGAAAACCTGAAAGAGTAAATAAGATCCAAAATGTACAATAGATATTGTGAAAAGGGACAGAAACAGGGAAAGAAACTGCTCAAAAGGAAAGAATAACTAGGATAAGGGAAAGGAGAAAAGAAAGAAGGGAAAAGTGTTTAGAAACACTAAAAAGAACAGTTTGTGCTTTCACTGTTTGATCATTTTTTCCTGCCTATATATTGCACTCTGAACAACTCTTTTGAAAATAACAATATGCAATACATTAACCAATGTTAGTCTCCTATTATTTTGTTTTGAAATTCTACATCATTGTTTTTATTCTTTCATTTTTACAACAAAAAAAGAAAAGAAACAGGCGAACAGATGACCCGAGCACTGCATGCCTAGCTCTCAAACTAAGAAAGTGTGAGCCAAGGTTTGACAAAATGTCAACAGGCACGAAACAGCAAAAATCACATTAATTGTGCCAAAGCACAGCAAACTTTTTACCTTTCAATAAAAAGCTATTTGCATTACTGAAAACTCTGTTTTCTTTTAAAATAAAAGATGTTAAAGTGCAAGTGGTTTTCTCTATAAGAAAACCTCAGTGTTCAGGTTCAGCTCTAGACCTGACCCTTTGCAATAAACAAGTAGGTTCGGGGTTGTACGTTGAGTACTGAGGCTCTAAAGTGTTTGCCGTCAGAGAAGATGGTCTGTCCCCCCAGCTTCTCTGTAGGTCCCTGTGGAAAACGACTGTGTCTTTCTCTTCCCTGTTCCATGGATCATAGTTCTTTACAAATAGAAAAAGCTCCCTAAATATGACTTTGTCAGTGAATTGTATCTTATTTGTGCTATGCTCATTTCATGACCATAAGTCACCACACTAAAAATAACGCGTCCAGTAAGCTAACGGTCAGTACCCAATAGGTAAGAATTTGTGGAATATTTACTCTATTCCAGGTAGGGAACCTGATAAAGTGGATATTCCTTCTCACTAGACAGAGAGTAGTCTAGTGATTCCTGAAAGAGATACTACTTATATTCAGCGTGTGAACAGAGAAGGATTTCCCAAGACACCCAGGAAACAGGCACTTTGCGGTACTCAGTGGGTTCCATGCAGCAGCAACAGCGGCCTCACCCGGTAGTTCCATAGAACTGCAGAATGTCAAGCCTCACCGCAGATCTTCAAAACAGCCACGCAGCACAAGGGCTGGGGCCCGGCAAGCACTTTAAAGCGTTACCTGCCATTACTACAATATGTGAGCTGGATTTTGAAAGACGTAGGGAGTAGTTTGAAGGAATAAAAGATGGAAAATAATTCCTTAAAGGAAAACTGCCTGAGCACAGTCAGTGAAATGTAAGGGGCAAGGGAAACTGGGGAAGGCACGTAGCGTTTTCGGCAGCTCTAGTGAACAGCATGCAACCAGAAGAAAGACCCTGGACAATAGTTGGGGAAATTGGGCAAAATTTCTTGAATGAAATTCTCATAAGTTGCTTGTCTATCTTGAGGATAACAGAGAGGTATATATAAAGGAGAAATGTGATGATGTTCATTAATTATAAAACAAAAAACAATAAGGCTAGTGTGGAAGTAACATGAACTATTAAAATAACTGTTGTTGACAAGAGATAATGATTATGCTCCTAATAAAACAGATACACAGCAAGACTCGAGCCATCTCTGAATCAGAGCTCCTAACCTTCAGTTAAGAGCTAGATAATAGGATGACTATGATTTCATGCATGAGTGTCATGAATGACAATGTTAACCCAAGGGACAGCCAGCTGTGGTCCCAGCTACTGTGGAAGCTAAGGCAGGAAGACTTCTTGAAACCAGGAGTTGAAAACCAACCTATGCAATATTACAAGAACTCATTTCAAATTTAAAAACTATGTTAAAGTCTTTTAACACGTGTCCAAGTTAGACTTACAAGCCAGCTGCAAATACAATACCTGAAACAATGAACAGAAAACCTAAAATAATGAGATTACAACATAGAACTTTGTTTCCCTCTCAAGAAGTTGCAAACAAGACAGCCCAGGACTTATGCAATGCTCCACAAGTTGGGACCAAAGCTTCTTTGTCTTGCTGACCTTCCCTTAAAGGAATCTCTTCCCAGGTCACCCATATCCAAGTTACTTCACGAGGTCCAGCTCTACCCTCATTTTCTCACTCTGGTCCCCAGGAAGAAAGATACAGTTGACTAAGGAAGATTATTCAAGAGTATCATCAAAGGCTGCCATTTGAAAAGGGTTGCCAGCTACCATCACCTACGTCACACTTTCACACACCTTATTAGAAACAATAAACAAAGAACGCTGAAAGAGTAGGTAATATTTTCAGTGGCCATTTGCCCAGTTAACAGTTGGAGGTTCCATTACTGTTAATAGGATGTAGTATATACTGGAAAACAAGCAGCATTTTCTACCACACCCAAACAGGAGAAGCACATTTCATTCAGGGAAAAATAAGTGCTGAGAACATGATAGTTTCAGGAATAACATGAGAAATACCCAGAAGGCAACTGAAGATGCCTTTAGAGTTTCAGACAAGAGTATAAAGACAGAGGTAAGAAGTTTACATTTCTTTCCTCCTATTTCTGGTCAGCCAGACTCTGAAAGTAGCTTATTTATTCCATCCATAGAGAAGTGTGCTGGCATGACTATAAGGCCACTGCAAAACGTGTAGTGTTACGATTCTAAAAACAGAGTACGCAAGGTCATGAGTTCGATCCCCGGTACTGAAAAATAAATAAATAAAAATAAAAAATAAAAACAGACTAACTCCTGAAGTTCACAGGTGAGAAACTCCTCCCAGCACCGCTCAATAGCTCTGATCCTGATGCCTACAGGCAGACCATATGGTTCATCTGTCAATTTTTGGAGCCATTTCCTAATTTTGCTTCAAGGATTTTTAATCTATGAACATTGAGAATCTCTTATGAGAATTTCTTTAAAATATCCTTCATCTCCAAGCGCTTACACCATTCCAAGAGTAGCATTTATTTTAGGACCCTAAAGTAACAAAATTTATTATGAGACTCAGAACTCTTGAAGATTCCACAGTGCCTGGACAGCATGAGTACCACCACCATTACCCTTGAGTCTGATGGCCTTAGGTCAAAGACCAACATTGCCTTCCAACTGACTTCCTACCCCCAAGGGACTGCTTTTGGAGTTCTGTAAGTTAAGGATTTAGGGCCCTACAGATGACTGTACATACTATGCTGAGAAGCAAAACAAAGAGACCTACAATGCTGACCAGCTACAACTTAAGATACTTTAACATCTTGAAGCAGTCCGAAGCGTAATACATATAATAACATGTCTCAAAATTAAGTACTATGTGGTACTTCAAGGAATCTTTAGAAAAGATAAGCATAACAGGATCCCAGGTCAGGAAATGAGTGAGAAATGTACTTACCTGTAAAATAAGACTAAAGAAAAACTTTTCAAGGAAACAAGTGGGACCTAAAATGAAGCAGCCTTCCCTCAAATTCTAATCACATTTTTCACTGAAATAGAAAAAAATCTTAAAATTGTAAGAAATGATAAAAGCCACCTAATAGCCAAAGCAATCTTGAGGAAAATGAACAAAGTTGGATGCATCACACTCTCCAAAATCAAAATATATGACAGAGAAAATCAGCACAGTATTAGCATAAAAATGGACACATTAGATTAGTGGAATAATAAAGAAGTCCAAAAATTAATTCATACTTACTGGCAATGATTATTTTATGAAGATATAAAGAATACACAAGAGGAAAAGAATAATCTCTCCAAAAAATGGTATTGGAAAGACTGCATATCTATATTCAAAAGAATGAAATTAGACCCTTATCTTACACATATATTTAAAAAAACTCAAATCAATTAAACTCCTGAAAGACCCCAAACTATAAAATTACTACAAGAAGATAAGGAGGAAAATCTCAATGATGTTGTTAAGGGGGAAGATTTCTTCGTAAAAGACCCAAAGACACAGGCAACCAAAGAAAAACATAAAAATAGGATAGCATAAAGCTAAAAGTATTATGCATAGCAAGAGAAATGATCTACAGAATGGAAGAAAATATTTGAAAAACATACCTCTGATAGAAGTTAATATATAAAATATATAATAAATTCAAACAACTTAATTTCAAAAATGAGTGCTTGAAACTTTAGCAGAGCAATTAGGCAAAGAAATAAAAGGAAAATGAATAGGAGAGGAAGAAGTCAACTATTCCTTTTTTTGTAGATGACATGATTGTTTACATAGCTGACCCAAAAATCTTCACCAGAAGACCTAGAATAATAGACAAATTTAGCAAAGTGGTAGAATATAAAATCAAAATGCAAAAATCAAAAGCATTTCTATACACCAACAATGCAACCACTGAAAAAGAAACAATCCCATTAGTGGTAATTTCAAAATAAATGAACAATAGCTAAGAATTAGCCTAATCAAGAAAGTAAAAGACATCTGGAATGAAAAACTATAGTTCTTTGAAAAGAAAAATTGAAGATCACATTAGAAAATGAAAACACAAACTCTATTCCTAGATTGACCAAACTAACACTGTATAGATGGCTGTGTTGCCCAAAATTAGACCCCAAAACAAAAGAATAAAAAATTGACAATTGAAATGAATAGATACTTCTCAAAAGAAGTACAAATGGTTACTAAATACATGGCTGGAGATGCAGCAGCAAGAAGGAAGGAAGGAAGGAAGGAAGGAAGGAAGGAAGGAAGGAAGGAAGGAAGGAAGGAAGGAAGGAAAAAAGGGGGAGAGGGAGCAAAGTAAGGAAGAGGGAAGGGTGGACGTTAGTCATTCAGTTCATAGTTTTGGAGGAACTGCAATCCAGTAGCCCATTGACTTGGCCTCTGCTGAGTCACTAATTGTGGGTAGCCAGGTGGAAGGAATATATTTGGCAGCTTGAATCGCATTGCTGGGTAGAGAGTCGGGGAAGAACGCAGAGGCCAGGTCTGCTTTCATGACAATTCACTTTCTGGACGCTCAGGAGACCCATGTGGGTTGCTTTACTCCTTTTGAGGGCAGCTCTTTCAGGGACCTAAGGGTCCCCCGTGAGAGTCTACCTCTTAAAGCCTCACCACCTCTCAGCACTGCCAGCATAGGGTCCGACTTCATAGTCCTGAACCCTGGGACACACTCTGAAGCCACATCCGGCCATAGGGCATGGCGGGCTAGAGAAGGAAGAGTGGACGCCGGGAGAACTGGCGATGCTTGTGGAGAGAAGAGGACAGAGTCAAGCCGTACACTGGGAAGAGACTCAAAAGGAATTCTTGGGGTTACATGTACAAGGAAAGAGAGGAAACGAATCAAAGAAAATTTCAGGGTTCTGGGTTCTGGATTGAGCCATGCAGATGTTGATTAAGTAGCTGGGAATAGACAAGGAGAGATTTAAGTGAAGGGAGCTTAAGCGTTTAGTTGTGAGCACGGTAAATTCTAGGTTGCAAGACATTTAAAGGGAACCCTCGGAGAGTCAGTTGTAGGAGCCTGCGCTCCAATGAGAGGTTTAATTTAAAGATATAAATGGAGCCGTCATTATGTCAGTGGTTTAAGCCAGGAGAAAGATGCGCAATCCAGGATAGTAAATCCAAACTGAGTCACATTTGTCTTATCTGTGTAGCACATTTAGGTTAAATTATTTACTTTAATACTTTTTCTAGAAATCAATTAAAATGTTCATTTACATAGACTTTAATCTCTTCCAAGGCAACGACATCTGAAAAATCTCCTGTTTTATGATAGCTATACTGTATTCTAACACGTAGTAAAATAAATATATAACTACTGAAAGAAAAATGTTGGCCTATATACCCTCCAAATTCAACTTGGATTCCACCAGGGCAGGGCAAATCCTTTTTCAGGAAATACTGCAGAAAAAACACTGAGAGACCGTGTAAGAGAGCCTGGGATTAGGGAAAATTCTTGGCTATTAAAATTTTGGAAGAAAGAAGACAGACCTGCTGAAGGAGGACACAGGGTAAGCGGGGCACAGCAGGTGTCCACGTGCCACTCAGAGCACACTGCAGGACTGAAGCTGAGTCTCCTGCCCATCTGATGAGCAGCCTGGCAGGGCCACACCCTGTCCTCAGGGGAGGGCAGTGCATCTACTAGTGGACCAGGGGCTCTAAAGACCCTGCCTCCTCACTGCTGCTCGGGACATCTCCCCAGGACCTGCCCCTCCCGATACGGCAACCACTAAATCCAACAGCCCACTGTGTACTTTCAGTGCAGTTAATCCAAATTGAAAGAGGGCACAAATATAAAATAATGTATATGAAACTTCATAAAATTTTCATATAAAAATATCCAAAATGTCACATTAATAATTTTTACATTGTGTTGAAAGCATATTTTTACAGTACTGGGTTAACTACAAGAAAACCTTAACATTAAAATTAATTTCTCCCATCTTATTTTCCTTTTTAATATGGCTACTGTACTAAAAACTCAAAATGGCTACATTCAGGCCCTGTTTTCTTTCTATTGAGCAGCATGGAAGAAGGCTTTAAGCCAGGAAGTGAAATGGTTATTACTGCGTATGTCAGTTGTATTTCTGGATTCAATGTCTCCCTCCATTTTCCTAGTATGTGCACGCTGAGATTTTTATTCATTGCTTCTTCTCCCCATTGTCTCAGCATCCCCATATGGTAGTCCCCTTCCTGTCACATCAGCCTTATAAGAGGAGGACTTGTCCTGCCATATAACAGGCCATTTTAATAGAGGTGGAGGGGATGTGGTTGCAAAATCCAAGTTTTTAATTCCATCAGGAAGACTGCAAGCATAGGAGACCTTGGAAGACATACAGTATTCCACACACTGTCAGCTCCCATTGCTTTCTGCTTAGAAGACCTTTCTTCTGGCCATCCTCCTGTGGCAGTGAATACCTCTAGCCCCGAAGTCCTCTGTAAACTGTGCCCTTCCTGCCTGTCAGCATCCCACTTCTCTTCATCAGCAATGACCATGTTTCTGTGATGCCTTTGGGGCCTGCAAACTGCTCGCAGAGGTGTCCTGAGGGAGAAGGTCTGTGGTGTGGCCGTAGAAAGACCTCTTAGGAGATCTGTGCACCCTCAGTATCACACACATTCACAGAATTGAAGGATCACTTATCTGATCTTTACCACCTCTGGTCACAGCCTTTCATTCTAAGAATAAGCTTTGGGAGGACTTTGGGGACTTGACAACTGCTGGTCATAGTCATGAAAGCTCAAAGTTAACATGAAGTCTCAAGAATACCAGGTAAGATTCAGACTTTTCTAGAGTAAACCTGGTAACTGATTTGTAGGACACATTTGATAACTGTTGTTGAATCCGAACTGATCCTGCCTTCAAGGGCCCATTGCTATCAAACCTCTCTGCTCATTACTAAAGGGTTGGGTGCTGGAGGAAAGAACTCGCGGAGAGGGATCTTCAAAGCCAGGCAAGACATCAGGATGCTATTTTTGAATTAAGGGTGGTAAATTTAAAAGCCTATGGGAGCCAGGCAGGAACTATAAATGAAAGAAGTAGGCCAGCTCTGAGAACGTGGCGGCTCATACCAAGTGTTTGTAAATGAGGCTGCTACTGTTCAGTTCCATGAATCTTCCCATTCTAACAGC
Organism: Dolichotis patagonum; assembly: GCA_004027295.1. Classification (NCBI taxonomy): domain Eukaryota; kingdom Metazoa; phylum Chordata; class Mammalia; order Rodentia; family Caviidae; genus Dolichotis; species Dolichotis patagonum. The sequence goes on along the minus strand of PVJX010002164.1, from coordinate 28,610 downwards.
AATTAAGGTACATATTACTGACAAAATTTGTGTATACAATCATCCCTCAGTACGTATAAGGAACTGGCTCCAGAAACATCACACTACCCCCTACACCAGTTACCAAAATCTGGATTCTCAAGCTCCTTATACAAAACGGCAAGTATTTGCACACAGCCTGCATACATCTTCCCAGTTAAGTCATCTCTAGCTTCCTTACAACACCTAACAGAATGCCAATGCTGTGTGAATAGTTATACGGTATGATCTGCGAAATAATAATGCAAAAAGTCTACATGTTTAGTACAGAGCAGTGTTTTCCAACATTTTCTACTAAAGGTGGGTTGGAACCATAGGTGCAGCACCCACAGAGGCAGAGAGCCACCTGTATGTAAGGTAACACAGTGATGAGTTTTATACAGATGCATTGTGGAATGATTAGCGCAATTGAGCTAATTATGTGATTATCACTCTGTGAGTGTGAGAAGGGGGTAGGAAGAGAGAATATGCAATACTTATTCCCTCGACAAGTTTCAAGTGTGTTATCATTAACCATAATCGTATTATGCATCAGGACTCCAGAACTTATTCATTGTAAAGTAAGAGTCTGAACCCTTTGACTAATCTCTCATCTTTTGCTTCACCGACAGCCCCTAGTAACCACTAGGTTATACTCCCTGTTATTATGAGTTAGACTTTTTCTCAGAGAACCAGAACATACAGAAGCTAGATACAATATATGTTTTATGTAGGAGTGCTCACTTTTTAAGTTAGCAACTAATTCCTAAATACACACGCACACATACTACACACAAACAAAACCACAGACTCATACACACCCACTACGACTGTTACAGGCAGCTGAATTAATTAGAAATATTATAGGCAGTAAGACAGGGCTAGATCCTCATTGGAGCCAGTGCAGATACCTGGCACCTGGGGTGGGGGGGCACGCCTCCTGCTGTGGGCCAGGCCTCAAGACAAGACAAAAGACCAAACAAATACACCCATATGCTGAGGACTGATACACTAAATAGTTCCCATCCCCCTGGGAAAGAGTCACTGCTCTGTAAGAATGCCTGCTTTCTACATGACTGGCTTCCCCATTTGTCCCTAAAGTAATCAATTTTACCTGAACTATTGATCTTATTGGCTAACTATAGTTATGCCCCATCGTATGTTGGCATCTTTTTCACTTTTGATATCAGAATTGAAAAGCTAAATCAAGGCAATTAGGGAAAGCAAACACCACGGATGGAAAGCGGAAGGAAACTATTAGTGTACAAAGATATAGGAGAAAATATCCAGTGGCCAACAAGGAATGCACACAATAAATTTAAAAAGTTAGCTTGTAAGTATAGTTTGCTCTAAACAAATTGGCCAGTTAGGGATAATATTTATCTTTATGCAAATGATTATCTCTATTGAGATCAACACAGTGAAACTAGCTAATTTGCATATACCAAAAAATAAAACATCAAAAGAGAACAACTTACCTCCACTATAGTTTAGTGAGAAGGCTCCCCTCTGGTGGAACTGCCGGGCTCCAGTCTGGAGAACGAAGAAACAGTACCAGCTTTGTGGACCAAGACCAGGCCTCCTCCTGCACAGCTCCTTGGGTAGTGGCAGGTGGTGGGGAGCCACAAAGCATCCTGAGGACTCCAGAGCAGCACAAGCAGGGAGCCCAACGCTTCTGCCTCGCTTTCCTCCTTGTGCTTTGTTCAAGGGCATATGGACAGTGATGAGCCTTGGCCACAATTAACATTTGTAATTCAATATTATGGTTATTAGCTATTAAACCCAATGCTTTTGCTTTATATGTAAAATAAGATTCATGAACATATAGCTGCCATTAATTTTTACCAGTGATCAAATCATCTACTCCTAAAATGCTGAAGGTCCAAAAAATAATGAATATACTCCCCTGTTTAGAGGAACTTAACATTCTAGTGATAGGTCCCCATTAGGCAGAAAGAGAGAGAGAGAGAGAGAGAGAGAGAGAGAGAGAGAGACCTAGAAACAGAGAAATAGATTTTCATCTCCCGCCTCCTTCCTCCCCTAGTTTCAACATCCCTCCGAACAGAACGATTCGTGACAGTAGGCCTGGTGCTGGTTACATGCTTCTGACACCAGAATGCTAGTTAATTTAGCATTTGCCTCCCTACTATAACCCAGGAGGTTCATGTTCAATAGGAATACAAAACTCTATGTCTAAAATAAAAATCCCCAGAAGAGGTTCTTGTGATCACCCTGGCTGCAGCAGCCAGCTTCACCCCTCACTTCCCTCTCCATCCCCAAAGCCCTCACCGCTTCTGCTAGTTATCCAACTACCAGCCTCAGGGCCTGAAAACCTAACCACGTCCCTGACACAAACCTCTGTTCTCAAAGACTGTTCAAAGCCGTGGAATCCTCTGGCTCTTTCATAATTGTAATAGATATTGAAATGAAGCACATTTTATTCTCTCCACAGGGAGAGCTTTTTTTCTCTTTCCCCCTTTAGTTCAAAGACTTCTCCTAGTACCCTGATAGCATAATAATTGGCTTTTCTCTCTTATTTATGCATGCTATTGGACACAAACCCCTCTGTTTTTGTCCTATTTCAATAAAAATTATTGACACAAACTTTACAATGGATGGTTTTGATATAACTAATTGTTCTCCTGTTGAGTAATAATACTCATAAAAAGAAATAGAAAGCACAAGAAGAATCAGAGAGTGGGCAGAAATTGGAATTGGAGAGGGAAACTGTTTAGCATTTATAACTTCCATAAACTTAACCTTGTATTTGTGTCAGCTACTTTATAGTTTTCCAATCTACTTTTTAATTGAGTCCTTTTTTAAGCCATGTTTAGAAGATATAACTCTAAGTCGTCTTTCAAAGCTGTACCACTTTAGTTCAGTTCAATTGATCTTTCCTTGTATTTATTATTCTTGTGTCCAACATATATCACTTTCCATTTGGCCGGCTGTAAGTGCAATTTACCATGCGTCAAGCCACTTGCACAGCAGATCTGCATTAGTTAATATTTTATTTGGAGTGATCCTTTCCATGTTTGCAGTTAGCCCCAATCACTGCCACTTACCGTATTGCTTAAGTTATAGAGATGGAAAGAGTGCCTCAAGCGAACTGCCTTGCCCGTCTGGCCGTGTAGTTTAGCCATATGGAATGAGGCCGCTGCTAGAGGCATGTAAGCGTGAGATAATAAACCCGCTTTCATCCCTGACTAAAGAGTCTACAGACATGTACAGGCTGCCCTTCCAGGCAAGACGCTAGAGAAACCCTAGACCCAAGAGATGGGTTCCTAAATTCCGTGCTGTACTAGAACTGGTCATGAGGAAACTAATGACATAACTAAGTTAAGAGCCTTCCTGTAAAATTAAACATCCACATTCGTTTTGAAATGTATGTATGATAGTTATCCAGGATAATGGGTTTCATGGTGGTATTTTATACATGTGTATGGCATAGTTTGACCATACTGACTGCTCATTACCATCTCTTACCCTTCCATTCTCCAGTCCCTTTCTTCTCTAAAAGTTATGGTCTTTCTGTTTTCTAGATTCCATCTCTGAGAGAAAACGTGTGATACTTATCTTTCTGCAAGTGGACTACTTCACTCAACATGATGGTCTTCAGTTTCATCCATTTTTTGGCAAGTAACAGGACTTAATTCTTCTTTATGTCTGAATAGTAACTTGTTATGAATATGAAGTACATGCACATATGTATTACATATAAGTATGCATACATATATGTATGCATATCACTTTTTTATCCATTCACCTTTGATAGGCATCTAAGAAGATTCATACCTTGACTACTGTGAATTGTACATGATAACCTTGGTTGTGCAAGTATCTCTGTAGTATGCTGACTAATTTATTTGGATTATATGGAAGAGTGGTATAACTGAATCATATGGTAGTTCTTTTTATAGTTGTTTTGTTTTGTTTTGTTTTGTTTTGTTGAGACAAGGTCTTATTATGTAATTCAGGCAGCAGGTCTTGAACTCACTTACAGGGCCAGGCTGGCTGGAAATCATGGTGATCCTCCTGCCTCAGCCATCCAAGTGCTGGGACTACAGGTATGCACCACCACGGCCAGCTTGTTTTATGTTTTTCATTTTTTGTTTGCTTTTGTTTGTTTTTTGAGGAACCTCCATAATGATTTTCATAGTGGCTGTACCAATTACATTTTCACCAACAATGTGGAATGATTCCTTTCCTAGCATATCACCAGCATTTATTGGGTTTTGGATTTTTTTGTATTCTTGTTGATAGTCAGTCTTATCTAGAGTGACATGAAATCTCCATGTAGTATTGATTTGTGTTTCTCAGATTCCTAAAGATGTTTAATATTTTTTCATATACTTACTAGTCATTTGCATTTCTTTCGAGAAAGGTCTGTTTTGTTTTGCTTTGTTTGTTTTGTTTGTTCTTTTGGTGTTTTTAATTTATATTCTGTATACTACTCCTCTACGGCAAGAGTAGCTGGCAAAGATTTTCTCATTTTGTGATCTGTTTCTTCACGATGTTAATCATTTTCTTTTCTGTGCAGAACTTTTTAGATTTAATGCAAATCCATTTCATGATTCTTGCTACTGTTTCTTGAGCCACTGCAGTCCTATTTAGGAATTTACCTATGCCTATATCTTTTTTTTTAAATTTTATTTAAAGAGAAAAAAAGCAAAACAGAAAAAAGGGTGGAAATAATACAGAATTTCAAAAAACAGTAAGAAATCACTAGTTGATAAATTACATATGGCCTCTTAGAAATAGTTTTTCATGCTACAAATTAAAGCATACAAAGTGGACATTCAGTGAAGCTGCAAACAGTTCTGTTCAACGATCCAACAAAAACTTAATAATACAGTTACCAATCCTACACACTTAAACATGCATGCAGTTGTATCCTTTAGAGCACTTTCTTTTCCTCCTTTTGCTTTTTAAGTCCATTATCTGTTTAGTTATATCATCTTTCAGCTTGCTCAGTACCTTACTGATCTGTTTTGTTGTTATTTCCTTTTTAATCACCTGATATAATTCTGGTTTTTTTTTTTTGAAGGTAGTAAAAATACAACAGAACAAGACAGAACAAAGCCAATTGAGACAGTGCAGTGAATTTTATACAGAACTTCACAGCAGGTTACCGGGATAACAGTAATAGATACCATTGTAAATCTCATGAGCTTCACAATAGTTGTCTAGTCAATTAAGTATAGCAAAATCAAACCAAAGACAAAGCATTATAAAATCAATCAAAAGAGAATATTGAATAGAGCAAAACAAATAATCATAATGAAACAAAACTGAAAATAACACTTGCTTTCAAAGAGAAGATAGAGGAGCCCCCTATATTTGCTAGGTTGCATACAGTCATCCTGCCAAGATATGCTCATATCTCTGTCCCCAGTTGCTAATGAGGGGGGATCTTTGGAGGGTGTTAGGATGTTTGATTCCAAGCCCGCAAACCAGTAGGTTTAAGAGACACTACAGGGTCTCCTCCTGGCTCATGCTGGAGGAAGACGCTTACCAAGAAGGCAGGCGAATTGCTTCTTTGTGCAGGCTCCTGGCTTCCACCATGGCCTTGGCTGGGTCTCTGGGGCCTTTCTTTGGTTCTCCTCCTGGATCATGCCCAAGGGAGCTTATGCCTATATCTTGAAGTGTTTTCCTTGTTTTCTTCTGGTAGTTTCAAAGTTTCAGGTCTTATGTTTAAGGCTTTAACCCCATTTTAAGTTGATTTTGTACAGGATGAGAGATAGGGATCTAGTTTCAAACGTCTATATATAGATATCAGTTTTCCAAGCACTATTTGCTAAAGAGACTCTTTTCTACAATGTATGCCTTTGGCACTTTGAAAGAAATATGGTCTTTAAGAGCACTAAAGATGAGAGAGACTCGGGAAGTCTATTTCAAATTGAAGGAGACTGATAAGACCTCACAATTAGATGCTACTATGTTCTTTTATAGGTTCCTGGTTCAGAAAGAAATAAGAAACATTACTGGGACAGTTGGTCTATGCTAAAATTTTGTCTTATTTAGTGCCTCTGAGTTGTTATTTAAAGACTCAAAACTATGATATGACTAATGCAACAATTTTTTAACTCTTGCAGAAGCCTAGTTACAAAGCTTAGGAGTAGCAAATAAAGTTTGTTAACTGTTACTTTTGATTTCAGAAATACTGCTCATGAGAATACTTCTTAGGACAATAAAATGAGATTGCATTAATATTAATACTCAAATTATGATTACTTACCCCCCACACACACACACGTTGCAGATCAAAGCACTCTGGACTCCTTCTGCCCACCCCACAAATCTGTGTCCGCTATGTTCTCCCTCTTCTAGTTCTTCAGCCCCATCCTGTGGTCCCTGAACACAACCTGTGGTGACTCCAGGACCACACAGTCCTGGGGTAAGGGAGTTCGAGAAGATGTGTTGATCTCTCCAAGTCTCCCAAGCCTAAGGCTGGAAACGATCCTCCCTTGATCTCTATAGCATCGCTGAGACTGGCTTAAATATTCCACAAAGTATAGAAAGTTTAGGCACAAAAGAAGGAAGTCTTTAGTCACTCATTGCTGCCATATTTAGTCACTCATTGCTGATACTCTGCTAGTGATGGCAGACCTTTTACAGCTTTCAGTGATACACACACATGCCATCAGGTCGCCACCACTGCTATACGTGGTGCTCTGAGAGCCTGTGGGCTCCAGGCTCATCAGTGGCATCTGCTAGTGTCAGGTTTCCTTACTTTCTGCCTCCAAAATGTAGACTCTACCGCCTCTCATCACACATGTCCTGTATGTTTCCACAACCCAAGTCCATACCTCTGTCCTGAAGCCCAGAGAGATTGTCACTCTCTGTAATCTTCGTCTCTGGATCAATCTCTTCAGAATAATGGCACTTGTTACATGAGAAGTCCTGATTATCGTTTTAGCCTATGACCTCAAAAGAATAATTAAAAAATAATAAACCCTGAAAAACTAAAAAAATTCTATCATATCTGAGATAATGTCTAGTTCATTGCTCTGAGATGAACTATATCCTATGCAAAATTTATGTTTTAGTCCTAACCCCTAGTGACTTAGAATTTGAATGTTTTTGGAGATAGAGTCATAAGAGAGGTAATTAAATTAAAATGAGCTCACTAAAGTGGACATTAATTCAATATGACCTGTGTCCTTAAAAAAATGAAACTTGGGTATAGACACATACAGGCAGAGACAGTTTGGAAGAAGCAGATAGAAGATATTTGTCTAAAAGCCAAAAATAAGGGCCTCGAATTATCCATTCTTCGCATTCTCAGGAATAATTAACTCTGCCAACACTGTGATCTCAAAGATCTAACCACCAGAAGACGGACCGCCTGGTCTGTAGTTCTTTATTCAACAACCCTAATAAACTAACACAGCAGATTGGAACTGTCAAGCTAAGTCCACTTCTTTTCGGTCTCTTTTCATCAGTAGGTAGAAGATAGACTTTGGTGTCTCAGCAGTTTCTCAATTTTTCTGGTGACTATGAGTAGGAAAGTGGCATTTTACACACACATGCGCGCGCGCACACACACACACACACAGATTGTTCATAGGCACAGGGCATTCCAAATCTGAAGTTTATATTCAGAAAAAAAATCATTTTCCCAACCTACCTTCACAAAGATTATAAAAGCTAGCAAAGTCTCCAAGATAGATTGCTGGCTCAATAAAATGGTTTATATTTTTGGACAAAGCACTAACCTTCACAATATAAAAAGTACACTTCACTGTTCTCAACACAGACCTTTACAAATGTTTATAACAAAGAAATGATACGTCCCAAAGAGGAAACCAACTCATTATCTCTTAAGAAAAGGAAAGACGGTTTAAAACTTCCAAATAACATCTATACTTAGTTTCAACATCAGAAAAGAAACAAACTTCATCCACGGGGTCCCTTTCTCATTCCACGGTAGACTGTTTCTGTCCAAATTATTGACGGATGAGATAAAGGGACTGAACTGCAGTGATGGGGCATTTATTTTGTTCTCTGCTAAGCAACTGAAGCTTCACATAATCGGAGTCCAGCTGCCCTGAGAAGCAGCTTATCACCCCCCCACCCATCCTGGCCCGTTCCTTCTCTGCAGTCTCCCCTTATCCCAGTTTGTGTCACTCCTATTTACTCAGCCATCTGCATCTTTCCCATTTCTTCCCTCACGCTCTCATCGCTCCCCTTCCCTTTTCCTGCTGTTGCATGGATGTCACATCTCTGTCCTGAGTTACAGCACTTTATGTCATGAATTCAAAATGACAGAGAAGCCATACACACCTGGAGAACCAGTGTCCACAGTGTGATAGGTGGACAAATGGTGGCATTGTCACAGCGAACAGAAATGCCAAAAGGATAGCCAGGATTCAGAGGCAGATTTATTTATGTTGACAGGTGCTGATTGGGATCGTTACCAAAATAACAGGTCCTGGTCACTGGTGGTCTAGGGCTCATATGGGATAAGCAAACAGGAAGTACAGTGGCAGAATGGCTTGTCAATTGGGGATTGGTTCTTATGTATCATAGTGACCAGCTGTGCATCAACAACCATTTTTAAGAAACAAAAATAACAGGAACTGGAACTAGAGCTGTTACCTGGGACACTAACTGAAGTATACTGGCTGGGTCAGAGGGCATCTTCTGCTATATTTCCCTCCACTTTTAGTTTTCCTGGAAAATCCCTGGGCATGTTACATATGATCTTTTGAGATAAAGCCCAACTAGAAGCAGTAACATTAGGGCTGTCAGTGGTCCTAGGATGGACTCTAGACAGGGTCCTCAAGAATGTTTTGTTACAGAGTTTTTCCCTAAGTTGCTTCCAGGAAGAGACTAATTTAGCCCTCTTTGTTCAGTAACATTACTCTGGCAAGATAACAATGGAGTTAATCTTATCTAGGAGAGTACCCAGTGTGCTTTGAAATCTCATCAAATCTTGGTCAAGTGTTTGATTGACTGTTCTATTCTCTTGGGGCAAAAACCACAGCTAGCAAGGACTGAGGTAAGTGACACAAAAATCAAGGGGAATAGGTGTGGGGCAATCCTGTGAACTATGTCCTGAAGCTTCAACCCTGCATGGACTGGTCAATGTCCAGAGTGACCAGAGCAGGGCTTCGAGTGAGTTATCTCTTTAATGTGAGCTCCAGAGAAGCTGTCCAGGTAAACTCTCCAGCAGATCTAAGGCAGGATTTCTGAAACTTGTGGAGGTAGTTAACATGCGTCTGGATTATAAGTGTGTGCAGGAGTGCATACAGGTATACGTGATCTTTTAGCTAAACTTCTGTCGAGCTAGTTACAAGATGTTTCTGTAGTGTTATATTTTATTTTCTCAACTTTTTAGGGCTTATGGCCTGTATGTTGAGTGTAGTTTCTATTAATGTAAGTTCATTATTGCTGTGCTGACTACATATCAATTGTTCCTTACCATGTCAGGCCCCCAAGGCCCAGGGAGGGAGGTTTTATGATGTTTCAAAGACAGGTGGGAATACAGAGGTAAAGTACTTGGCTGTTTTTGATTCTTACGGTATGCATCATAGTCACCAGCCATTTCTATGAGACAGAAGCAACCAGAACTGCAACAGGAACTGTCACCTGGGCTATGGAAATTTACTGACTGAGAGAGGGGCATTGTCTGCTACAATATGGGTTCTATTCTTAAATAGTAAACAACAATCTTTACCAAATATTGTCTTGATATCAAATAAAGGAACATATAAATCTATGAAAATTGATGGCAAGGATGTTAGGCAGGAATGAGCCATCCACCTATTCCAGAAGCATGCTGTGCTCTAAAATGTGGCTATAGGTATTATTTCAGCCACCAAAATCTAAAGTATTCAAGTCTACTACTGCAAATACATCTAGCACACTCATATACAAGAATTTCTTGAGCTGAGAATCTCCAGCCTAATGTCACCCATGAATTACAAAAGCTGTGTTCTATGAATGCCAGTAATGTTGATAATAAGCCAGTCAAAAAAGGACAAACATGGCATACAGTTCCACTTATATGGGATATCTAAAATGGAGCTTGTTTTGTTGTTTGTTTGTTTGTTTGTTTGGCTTTTTTTGAGATAAGGTCTTGCTGTGTAGTTTAAACTGCCATTGATTTCACTATGTAACACAGGTTGGCCTCAAACTCAGCATGATACTCCTGTGTCTCCTGATTGCTGGGATTACTGGAGTGTGCCACCATGCCCAGCTAAGAGATATCTAAAATGATTAAATTCATAGATGTAGAGAACAGAATAATACTGCCAGGGGATGGAGGATGATTGTTCAAGGGGAATAAAGCTTCAGTTATGCAGTAAGTTCTAGAAATTTTCTATAAAAAATAAAGTATATACTTAGTTATATATTTTGCACTTAAAAAAATAAAAGATCATATGCTGTGTCCTGACCCCCAAGCCTTTGTGTGCACATGTATGTATATGCATGCACACATGAGGCATAAAGAAACTTTTAGAAGTGACAGACATGCTTATTACATTGATAGTAGCACAAGTTTCCTGGATGCAGAGGTATATATCAGAATCCATCAAATTATATGCATTAAATATGTGCTTTCTGTCTATCAATTATATCTAAATAGAACTGGGGAAAACTAAGTTAAATAATCCAATAAACTAATCACTTCCTCCACAAACACTAAATGAGTAGTGAAAACTTCAAACTGGTCCAATTTTCCCTAGTTGGACCCACGAGAACTCTGCATGCAGAGCCTAAAGAAGTACATGCACTCAAAAAACTCCAAACTTAGAAAAGTCATGTTTCTGACTGTGAAAAGGGTTTTGCTTAAAAATAGCATCATTCTAGAGACATCCCCATTTGCCTTCCTCTGACATTGTCACGCAATCCTCCCAGGCCCAGAGCTGCCATCATTTCCACATGCCAAGGAGCTTCACTGGTGCGAGAAGATAGCATTCATACAGGCTCACCCCCAGCTTACCATGCACACTTGCTTGTGTCCTTCAAAACCAGTCTTAAAGACAAGCTTTTTACTCTACAGAAGCTGAAGACCAGATCTGCTTTTGAACATTTTTGCTAAATACTCAGTGAAATAGCCAAGCTATTCCTGGAGAATGTGTCTTTGGAGCCAACACTGATGTTGACCCCATGACATACAATGCCACCATGTGGTATTTAAAGAACCAGTTCACTGCTGCACCTAAGCATTCACAGGCTTTTGGCGGCATTGTCAGAAGAGTGGTACTTCTGTGGTGGGGAAAAGTAGCCCCAGTCTAAAGGTTGCTCTAATCCCACCACACACAAGAGAAACAAGCTAGCTGAGCATTAATCTCAGCTGCTCAAGAGGCTGAGGGAGAAGGATTGGAAGTCTGAGCTCAGCTCAACTTAGTGACCTAGGGAGACCCTACCTCAAAAAGGTATTTTTGAAGGGGCTTGGGATGTAGTTCGGCACTTCCTGGCTTCAATTCCCCATACATAAAGGAGTAGAAGGAAAGAAGAGAAAAATTGTTCCCTGTGCACACTATATCAAAGTTCAGTAATAATTATTCAAATCCAAAATTACATATTGCCCAACAAATTAAAATTCACAGTATATCAGGTTTATAGCAGCACAATTGATAATAGCTAAATCTTGGAAACAACCCAAATGCCTGTCAACCAAGGAATGAATAAAAATGATGTGGGTTTTTTTTTACATATATAATGAAGTACTACTCAGCTGTGAAGAAGGATGAATGAGACTTTTATAGGTAAATGGATGCAAATTGAGACCATACTCATAAGTGAAATAAATCAAACTCACATGTAAACATCATACAGTCTCCCTAGTGTGAGAAGCTTAACAAATTATTAGGACCCAAAATGTACAATAGATACTGTGAATTGGGAAGAAACTATTCAAAAGGAAAAAAAAATTGCGATGAGGGAAAGGGCAAAGCAAAGAAGGAAAAAGAGATTAATAGACTGCTAGTTTCTCTTAGTTCATTGAAAAAAGGGTTTGTTCTAATATTGTTTGAACAATATCTCATGCTTATATCTTGTACACTAACTACTCTGAAGATGATATGCAATGTATTAATTATTGTTATTCTCTTACTACCTTGTTTTGAAATTCTTTTTTCTTTTTTCTTTTTTCATAATAAAAGTCACAGGATCTATTGTCTGATCCGCATTGATTAGGCATGTAAAGAAGTCGGAGTGTATAAGTCATAATAAGGAGAGCAATGTGAGGCAATATCTGTGGGAGAAAACAGAATAAAATCCAGGAAGGCTATCTTACCCTATCACTGAACAGAAAGTACAGAATGTAAAACAGAACATGTATTAAAGAATTAAGAATTATCTCAACTTCCTAAATCTGACTCAAAACCCTATTTCATAACACCTGCTTCTCTTCTGTTCATTTACTGTTGCAAGGACTAAAGAAACTTATATGAACATAGACAAATGTGTCCATTTCCTACTTTGGTTAGCAAAGCCTTCTGCACCTCTATGCTGCTTCCAACGCCTTGAAAACACAAGAGCTGACAATTTATACTACACTAAGGGAAGAGGTGAACATCTGGAAAGGATTGCTGAATCATAATCAATGTTTGTTTCCAAAGCTTCCATTCATCTGTCCTAAACTTTGGACTCTTTTTTTTTATTACATGATTCAAAGAGAATGGATTTTTCATCAAGCAAGTGACATCTTGCATTGCCCTAGTTTGTCATAAATTCATGGATTTTTCAATATCTTGTCATGATGAACCCAAATTTAGCAATATTATCAAACTGTGGCTCTATATATCAAGATACTTAATGTTTGTGCCAATAACTGAAATTTATGGTTTCTTGAATTTAATGGGCCCCAGTGTCACCAGTTCTTTTAGATTGTTTCAGCAGAAGCTGAACTTTTTGAAATCAATAAATTACTTTCTTTATTTAAAATAAACTTCAACTGTTCTCTTTTGGGTTGTTTTCATGACCAAAATATTGCCTCTTATATCCAGCAACTTGGTATTTGTAAAATGAATATTCTTACAAGTTTGCTAACTGACTGCAGTAAAGTCTCCAAAATGGTCCTTAGCAAGATGAGTAAACTCTCAAGTCCATTATTCCCAGCATAAGTGTACAAGGATCAAAAATTCTCTGGCTAGTTGAAAATGCCATATAAAGAAGCTGTCCCTAATAAAGCACTGTTCTTTTTAGGGGCAGAGGGAACAGGGACTTGATAAAAAGGTAATCATGCTTTTGATGTGTTGGCTGCTATTTAGTCCAGCAGAAAAGTCATTACAATCATAGGTAGCACCAGCAGAATAGAGGGGATGCACCATAGAGGAAAGGAAGAATAGTGAAAAAAGATGGGGACCAGATGGTAGATCAGCAAAGAAATAAGCAAGACAAGGGAAGGAAGCCTTAGGGAGAGGCACCTACACCCACTCACAGCTAACAGCATCACTGAGTGAGAAAGTAGAAAAAAATCAGCATGTTAAGCAGAGCCATTTTTTCTGGCTCTCTCAGAGCTCTGAAGATCCACACAGCCCATAGAATCAATTACAAGGACAAGGACATAGCTTCTGCCGTGGTCCTGAAAGATTCCTTGAGTGAGAGAGTAGTCGCAGACTCTCTTTCTGACAACCAGTGAGTTAGACAATACCTAATTAGGAAAGCCATAAAATGGCTGAGGGCCATAAAAAAAGCAATTAAGGAACAAATACGGATTTTTTTCGCAGAGGCAGAGTGAAGACAACAGCAAATCCCAGCACCTGTTAAATCATAAAAGGAACAAAACAATCAGAACTAACACACATGTACACACCCCGCACAACATGAGGGAAGGCAGTCCTCAAAGCAAAGATGCATTTGCTGCTAAAATTAACATTTCACACAGTATTTTCTAAAATCTTACATGAAAAGAAAAGAAAGTCCAAGTCAGAGCACTTATTTTAAAAATCATATGTGGCAATGACTTTTGAAAATCATTCAAAAAAATAATGAATTTATATGGCCTTTTACTCTGACTATAAGACATGAATGGAAGGATAGATTGAGGGCACAAGTTAATGTAGTCAGGAAAATAGGTAGTAAAAATAAGAAACAAAGGGTTATTTCTTATACTTTATAATGTCTTTCACCAGACTATAGGCTCTAGACAGCAAAAGTTGTGTGTTTGGCTAACCATGAAGATAGAGTACAGTACCTAGTATTATGTCTGGTGTGCCGCAGTAACTCAAAGAGCATTTATTAAATAAATTGAAAAAGATGTGATACTTTAGAGACACAGGAGACATATCAAAAGCCTGGATCTTCAAGGTAGAATTAAAACTGTTTTAACTCTGAACAACTGAGAAATCCAAAATGTAGGTGCCTTAACCAAGATAGAATCTCGTTTTTCATTTACATTACAAAGTCAGAAGGTGAGCAGGATTGAAGCTTGGACTGTGGTTCCACAAAGTGGTCAGGGCGGTGTATCAGCCAGCCCTCAGTCTCCAAATCCAAGGTAGAGTTTAGAAGTCCAGCTTCCACTCTTCATTTCAATCATAGGAAGAAAGATAAATGTAAATAAGAAAGACATATCATCTTTATTTGATGTCCCACTAAATATTTTTAACTAGTCTAGTTCATCAAAACTTGGTCAAAGGAGAACCAGATGGCAGCCCCTTCCGGGGATGCCGAGCATGTGTGGGCCACATGGAGGAGAACCAGATGCCAGCTCCTGCCAGTGCATGGGCTGGAAGACAAGAGGAGCCAAGGTCCACCCCCCACCTCCCCGTAAGTGACCAGCTTATCCAGACAAGCCCAGGCTGAGGTTATAGATACTGAAGTAAAACACAACTTACTGCTTGCGGTTTAGTGTTCTGTTGACTGTGCAGGCCTCAAGTTGGTAGTCTTATCATCTATTTGGAAGATAACAAGGCTCAGTGTGGCATCTATGGGGGGGTCTCTTTCTGAAAGAGGTAGCCATTGTTAATTCCCTATTATCTTGCTTTAAAGTCTTGTATCATTTCATTGTTTTGCTTTGTTTGATTTTATTCTGTTTTGCTTGTTTGATTTTATTATATCTGATGGCATGGGAAGCTGTTTCAAAGATAACAAGCTGCATTATGGTAGCCATTTTGGATTTACTATTATATTGTTTTGAAGTTCCATACTGCATTCATTGTTTCATTTTTATTGGTTCTATTCTGTTCTGTTTTGTTAGATTTTACTATGTCTGATGATATGGGCAGCTATTTGGAAGATAAGAGACAATATGGTAGCCACTGTTGATTTCTTATTATCTTGTTTTGAAATCCTGTGTAACTTTTACTGTTTTGCTTTGATTGGCTTTATTCTGTTTTGTTTTTCTTGGCTTTATTGTTTAAAATAATGTGTCTAGATTTTGTAACCTGAGCAACTAGATAACAATATAATATATTAACTAGTGTTAATTCCCTACTTTTTTTTCTTTTTTGAAATTCTGTATCATTTCTATCTTTTTTCTGTTTTGCTTTTTAAAATAAAATTTAAAAATCAAAAAAATTTTTAAAAAGAAAAAACAAAGTAAAAAAGTTATTCACATGATCAGACGACTAAAAAGGGAGGTTGTGACATTTAGTCTTATAAATTAGAAAGCAAGGCTTCAAGTTTAAAATCTGCAATGTTTGATACTGGTAATAGCTACTGGACAATGAATGTGTCAACTCGAGTGGGAATGCTCAGCTGATTTGAGTCAGTGTGGTTGTCTGAACACTATGAAAGGAGAACAGGAGGGCAGGATTTCATCTGATCTTCCTCGAAGGAGCTTCATTGTGGTTGCTTTACTTCCGGAGAGTTTCAGTGATTTTTTTTTTAAGGAAATCTGGCTACTTACTTTCTCCCGGAGAGCTTTAATCTTCATCTTAATTTTAGATGTCGTCTCCTGGCATGTCCCTCAGCTCAGGTCCTTCAGGATTTTTGTTATGGACGTTTAAGCTTTCGGTGCTTGCCATTGGGCCTTTCCAGGGCAACTTCTTCCGTCTACCATCTCACAGCCTCCTGCCTCCTGATATGGACTTGCCATGGTTCCACGTCCTCATCTGAAACCTTCAGGTTACTAGGGCACAGACAGTCATCTTGCGCTCTTCTACATCTGACTCTAGTGAGCCCTAACGCAAGCAGGTTTTTCCATAATTTGAGTATTAAGATCTCTAGAAAACAAGGAAGATAAACATTATTAGAGAATGTTATGATTTGTGCTTGGATGCCCCCCCCAGCCTCATGCAATCATGGATGCAGCTGAGTCTGGCTTTCATGACTGGTTCATTGTCTGGTGCTGCTATTGGTGGTGTAAGTGCTGCACCCACCCTAGGGTGGAGCCGACATACAGTGTAAGGGCAGGAAGCAGGCATGTCTTTCCTCCCTTGCACTGTTCATGCTTGTTGTTTGTGGCGGCCATGATTGGCTATCCCACCATGGCACCTTGCCACTTGGAACCAGCTGAATATGGTCTGAAACCCCCAAAACTGTAAGAAATAAATCTTCCTTTGCTTCACTTTGAGCATCAGATATTTTGTCAGTGAGAGAAAAGTAACTAAGACATAGAATTTCCTCTTTTGCTTAATATTTTTAAAAAGAAAAACAATTCCTTGACATTTTTTAGAACTGCAAAATAATTAACCAACTGACATGTTACTCAGCTAAAAAATCATAGAAGAAATGGTATAAATGTTTTTCTTCTTTGTTCCATTATAAAACAAAAGCCTAATTTTGGGGAACTTCTGAGACTGAGGCAAAGTTTGGGGTATGTAAGGACCCTTCCAGAAAGCCCTGATGACATGACCCCATTATCAGTACAGGTACACATGGGGATATAATTATATAACCATGATTTAGCAACGGACAACTATGCATGCACCAATGAGGTCAGCATGTAAGAATGTAAATAGCTGATAACAACCCATATTAAAAATATCCATTAAAAATGCAGGTGGTTCTTATGCTTTGCTCCATGCCACCTGCTGTTGTTGCTGTTTGCACACATGCATTCTTTAATCTTGGGACCTTACCCTCTAAAATTTCACACACACACACACACACACACACACACACAGTGGACTGACACTGACCAGATAATGCTTGAGCTCAGGAAATTGACTACTTCCATATGTCTGTTCCCAGAAAACTGGCGATCTTCCAGTTGGAGAGAAGCTGGAAATAAACTATTCTGTGCCTCACCAACTTTCAGCCCTGCACAAAAACCACCTGACCCCTCTCATACATCCACTTAATTTCTACTTAGTACTTGTAGGGGGATTAACTAATGATCAACTTGTAATAACCAGCATGGTGCTGGTTGTGGAAGGCCCACTTAAGGATTGTTGCCAACAGCATTAAAGGAGAACTAGAGAGGAAGATGGTTCTCTGTTGATTCCCCTGGAGAAGTCTTGGTCATGCTGTTTTTCCTGATATGAACTCAGCTGTTCTCATCATCAGAGGTGCTCAGGTCCTCTCTGTCAGCGAGGATGGCTGCTGTTCTTTTTGGGAGAGTTCTTACCTTACTTTGGGTATTGCTTCCTGGCTCCAGTTCAGATCCCTCAGGCTGCTGGCGCAGATCCTTCATCCTGCTGGTGCAGACTGTCTGGCTCCACCGCTGACCTTTGGGCCTTCTCAGTGCAGATCCTTGATATAGACTTGCATGAGACATTGTTGTGGACTCCAGGTCTCCAGCTGGGCTTGTTGAGAACATTACCATGGGATTCAAGCCCTCAGATAGATTCCTTGGGTCTCTAGTGTGTGCAGATTTCTTGAACTCTTCTTCAATTGACTTTCTGGATGAGTATTATAGAATAATTCTATAAATTATATGTCTTACATTAAATCTACTCCCTTGCAAACTCTGACTACAACATTATGCAAGATGGTTTTCACTTCCACAGTGAGTATGAAAAAAATACTTCCATCCCACAACATGATGGAAATCACTGAATGCAACATTCACCTGTGAGTCAATGGACCAATTCAATTACTGTCTTCAAAAAAAAAAAAAACCACAAGTAGATAAATCAAGATCACATGCTCCAACTATTGTTCATTTGTTCATTTTTTCACTCAAGATATTAGGTAATGGTATCAAACTAAATATTTCTTTTAAAAACTGCAAAGAAAATCATTGAGGTCAGACATTGAATCTTAAAGCTTTAATTAATATCTGGGTAATTTGAAATGTGAATTTATCATGTTCTGACCTAGTTCCCCAATATCCCAAATGAGTGTATGGTGAAAGCTTAGATAAATGAGACAAGTGGTATGATTGTAGGACTCCAGGAGGATCAAAACCATCTTTCCGTGTTCTTGACTCTGTGGCTAGCGTGACTGCTAAGACAAAGAGCTTCTCTGGACCACCCATATTTATTAGGTCCAAACAAAGCACTGGGTTACTGAGGAAAGCATGGGAAATGAACAGGACCTTGGGAGTCACTTCAAAGACTTCTCCAACTTGTAAATTATGCCAATTTAGGAGAACCATCTTATCTCCAGGATGGCATTTATGGTAGGAGTGAGACTTCAGGAATGAGATGCCTGCAGCTGCAGTCTATCTACTTAATTAATGTTTGAGCTAGGTGTCCTCAGCTCTGGCCTTATCTTACCTTTTGAGGTATCTCTGGCTTCACAGGCCACTACAGGCCTCAGCCAGGACCAGTGACTCATAGAGGTTCACTTACTATGAATCAGCTTCCATCTCCAGGCAAGGGGCCGAGGCCTAGGACAGACTCACAGATAAACATAGAAAGCCAGTTAGCTAATTTTAAATCTTGCTCAGAGCTGCTTCATAGTTATCTCCAACATGAATTCATGAATAAAATAAGATTTTTTTGTTGTTAAGCTGATGAGAAATATCATATCTTTGCCTGGATAAAGATTTTGAAGTGAAAATAAAAAGATTTTAAAATGAAGTCCTCTAAATTTGTCCCCCTTCTTAGACTGGTTATGGTAGGAAACAATTCTCTGTGGCTCAGCATGAAACAATCAAATTTTGGTGTTTTTAGGTGTAAATATTGTAAAACCATGAAAAACAATTTTTAAAACTCTGTATTCAGATTAGAGATTAAAAGTTGATATCCTACTACCAAGGTGGCTGAGTGCAATGAGTGTTTTTCCTAAATTGGGAATTGAGAGATTTAGGATGGAAGGCAGGGTCTTAAAGATTCAATTCTAGTGAGATCTATTCAGGAGTGATAGTCAACATCCTCATTAGAGGACACTGCACAGTCAGAAGCCTCCCAGAAATAGCACTGGCCTGAGGTTAGCTCAGGTAATGAGGCTCGCTGGAAGCCAGGCAACAGCTCTCTGGTTTCTGGGTTGTGGCAAGGGTGGCAGAACAGTTGTGAGGCACAAGCGTTCAGAGATTTACCAGTGTTTTCACAATTAATGTGACTATCCTAGGGCCCACTAGCTGCCTGTCACCCCACCTACCTTCCAGCTCTAATTATTGCTCTGCCCACACTCCTGCTTTCCAACACCACCCAATTTCAGGTTTTTCTTAGCTCTTGCACTTCTGGTAGTCCAGTCCTGGAGAAAGCATTCAAGACACAAAAATCCTATCTGTTTGTAACCAAAGTAGTAAAGATCTGTGTAATAAATTTCAGGGCCTAACTCTGCTGCCTGCATCCTAGGATCACAAATGTTGTCTAAAATTCTGCCTAACCTTGGAAAACAAGGCAAGTTAAAACCAAGCCACAAAATAGGCAATGTTGTCTTACTATTCCTCCCCAGACTTACTACCATCTCATTATTATAATGCATTACTGTAGTAAAATCCCACCTTCCAGTGCATTTTTAGCCCCACCTGCTTCCAAGATACTCCAGAATCAGCCCTTATAAGAAATAAGAAAGGTGAGACTTTGTCTTGGAAAAGTCACGAATAACTCTTCTTCTCATTACCTAAATTCCTCCCCTTTCTGTCCTTGCCCTTGAAAAGCAATTCCTAAGTCTTTTTTCAGATTGGTGGCCTGTCTCTCTGCTGCTTCTATTCTTTGTCCAAGAGTAAGCATTTCCTCAGTGCTCAATCTGTGCTCAGTCTCACTGTTGATACCACAATTCCAAGAAGGGAAAAAAGGACAAAGTTTGGGTCAGAAATTGAGAGCATTTTTAGATCACGAACTATAATCACGCTGGAAACATCCGGTGGGGAACAGCAGTTGCCATTTAGGAGTGAATATATTTGGTATTCTCCATTCTAGAAGTGAATAAATATGATTGGTATTCTCATATTTGCTCGAGACTAAACAGAAAAATGAAGCAACAGAACTTGAAAGGACTCAGAAAGTGGAAATATTTACTTTTACTTTAATCATGTCCCCTGATTATACTTTGGTCTCCTCTAGACAGGTAAATTAGATGTGAATATTTTCCATGTCTTCAAGCTGCACATGTAAATCAGTGTCACTTTAATTCTCATATGTGAATCTGTGAATAGGACTATGAAATTATCAAGAAGGAAAAATACTTAACAATAAAGACTAACTGATGACACCATTCACAATGATCAAGATGTAGCAGCTCGTTTAATTATTTTCAGAAAAAGCAGACTCACTTTAATAGCCTTCTACATTTGATATCTTCCAATGCATAGTAAATTCTTTTTCCCCCTGTAGAATTTCATTTTTAATAAAAAGTTTCCTACAAGATTCTGTAGAAACAGACTAAGGAAATTTAGTTTTATTCCCTGTCGTATTATTAATGAATCTATTATTAAGTCCTTGGCTTATTCATCCATGCCTCATGTTACACCTTCTTTGTCTTACATGTCTATTGAAATAAAATTTACAGCATATAAAATTCACCAATTCATGGAATATCATTCAAGGAACCTTACAAAAGATCAACTATGGAGACACAGTGAATAAAATAGTTCTAAGGGGTACAAAAATGTAGGTCAAATGATACAAAGGAGTAGACATGGAGATGAATAAGTCTAGAGAGCTAATATATAACATGAGGACAATAGTTAATAGCATTTTATTGTATTCTAGGCTCTTACTAAATTAATAGATTTTAACTGTTCTTGCCAAAAAGAAATAAAATGAGTAACTAGTTGAGATGATGAAAAATTCATGAGCTTCACTATGGGAATCATTTTACTATCAATACATAAAATGTAACATTTTGTTGCATAGCTTAAATATACACAATAAAGTAATTCAAAATCTGTGTAGTTTGGTGGTAGTCATTCACCATATAGTGTAACTGTCACTATTATTTAATTCCAAAACATCTTTATTATTGTATCTACTCAGCAGCAGTCACTTCTCATTGCTCCCTACTACTAATCTACTTTCCATTTCTATAAATTTGTCTCTTTCAGACTTTTTTTTGATCAATAGAATTAAACAAAATGTGACTTCTTGTTTGGGGTTGCTATCATTTATCATCCTGTTTCCAGGGTACATATATGCAGCAGTACTTTTTTAATGACTGAGTAATATTCTATCGTATGGATATGCTATACAATACCATTCATCACAGCTGTAAATTTGGATTATTTTTTATTTTATAAATAATGCTTCTATGAAGACTCATGTCTGTTTTGTCTGGTTTTCAAATCTCTTACATATATATTGACATGTACAATAGTTGGGTTATACAGTAATTTTATTTTTAGTTTTTGAGAAACAAACTGTTTTCTATAGCTGCTGCTCATTCTATAGTCCCACCTGAAATTGACAAGAGTTCTGATTTCTTATAATGACTAGTAATATTGATCATTTTTCATATGTTTATTGCTCCTTAGTGTACCTTCTTTTAAGAAATATTTATTCAAATTCATTGTCCATTTTAATTGGATTGTTTGCCTTCTTATTTTTAAGTTATACATCTCAATCATTTTAAGCCAAATCATTGACTTTGGTTTGTAAATCAAGAACAAAATGGCAAAATAATCATGGATGATAAAGCAAACCTAGACCACTTGAAACACCTGCAAAATAAACACACAAATTGTACATTCTCTTTGGTTTCAGAGTTTTTAATTTCACTATTCTCAACCAGAGAAGAGGAAAGTAAAATATTTTTAAGGAGAGTAAATTTTTTTTCAAACATACAGGAATAAAAATTATTCACATATTTACCCAGCAAATATTTATTGATCCATCAGCTAGGCATTAGGATGTTTGAAAACTTCAGCAACACTCCATATCTTCATGTCTGTCCACAGGGAGATGCTTTACAGAGGAAGTTTGTATACAGAAACCATGTAGAGTGTGAGGAAAAGTAAATTATAGAATAATTCAGTACACTTTATGCTGTTTAGAACAAAATAAAATTTCCAAACAACCTAGTGATGAATGTCTTGTATTTTAGCTTCCTTTGCAAAAGATACCATGTTTAAAAAGAAATCTCTTAATGAACCTAAGGGTCTGCAGGTCATCAGCCTCACTCCCCTCCTTGCTCCATGGGCCTAGGGGTTGGTGGATCATTGGCCTCAACCCCTTCCCTGATCCATGGACCTAAAGGTGTGTGGATCTTTGGCTTTGCCCTTCTCCTCACTCCACAGACGTAGGGGTCAGTGGGAACATTAACCTCACTCCCCTCCTCAATCCATGGACCTAGGGGTTGGCAGGTCATTGGGCTCCCCCCACCCCACTCCACAGATCTAGGGGTCAGAGGATCATCAGCCTTGCTCCTCAACCCAAAAGACCACAGCAGCTCATGGATAACTAGAGACCCCTTCCACCACCTACAGAACCTTGGTGGGCTGGTGGGTCTCTCAGTAACCCCTCACCAACACAGATGACCTTAGCAGGCTTATGAGAGTGTAGTAAGTTTCCTCCTCAAATAGAGGACCTCAGTGGGTAAACAGTAGCAGCAATGAACTCATCCCCAGCTGTAGGATGTTGGCAAGTCTGACAAGAGTGTGGGTCGGCTGCTGAGCTGGCACAAAAAAATGGAGAGGGGCAGGAGGCGAACTCGGGGCGCCCGGGAGCCGCGGGGCCGGGTGGCTGCCTGAGCGACTATCCTTGCACGTGGTCTGCCCTGGGCCGAGAAGGCTAGGTCTGTGCGCTCGGAGGTCGGGTGGGGCCGCACGGCCAGGGGCCCCGAGATCCCCTCCTGCTCAGTGGGGAAACTGAGGCAGCGCTTTTGGCGCGGGCATCCCCCGAATGTCCCTGCCGTGTTTTGACACTCCCTTGGGCTGGAACTTCACCCGTGGTGCACCCCGTGGGGTTTCACCGAGGAAGACAACTTGGGCAGCGCCTAGGGTAGCAGCTGAGAACCCAGTGTGGGGGGAAGAGAGGGCGCAGCGGCGGCGCCCGGGCTCCTTTTCCATCCGAAAACCAGTGGGCCCCAGAGCCCCTGATCACTGCTTTCCAGATACAGCTGGTGGGGACGTGCAGTGGTGCTGGAATTTGAACTCAGGTCCCAGATCCCAGCCCGGTTGTTCATTAGCGCAGCACCTACCTACACCTGCTAAGGGGTCTCTGGTTGCTTCTCTGTTGCAGACAATGACAACTCCGAGGAAGGCGTGCACACCATCCACGCGGGCAGGCACGAGTACGCGTTCAGCTTCGAGCTTCCGCAGACGTGAGTGTCTGCACCGGCCTCGCACACACAGGCTTTGCACAACCACACACGCTACATGGACTTTTTTTTTTTTAAGTTTTTAGGTTTTATTTTTTCTTTTTGAAAAAAACCCTTTTCATTACACCAATTTGCTGGAGGAAAACAATATATTAAACATAAGAAGCTATTTCTTAATCCGGTGTGGCAAAATTACAGGAAAGCAAGCACAGTTATTAGGAATCCTTCCCGAGGCCTCTGCAGGTGTGGATCCAATCTCATTTAACACAAGTGAAGTTTGGAGGGTGCCAGTGGAATACTGAGCGCTTCATAAATACAAATGGCATCATTAGAGCAAATCCTGTCAAGTCTCAGCTCATGAAGACTACCTTTTTTGCTAATTATTAATTACTTCACAGATACTAAAGAGTGTGGGTCCTTCTTCCATACGGAGAACACCAGATGGGTTGAAGAGAGTGCCAACAAGGCCTCCCCCAAACTGGAGGTAACAAACAGGGCCTACAAGAATCCCAGTGACACAGTAGGGTCCTGCTGATGCAAACATGATAGCCAGGTAGATCTGGCAGCCTGAAACCCTGAAGCCATAGTAACAATGGGAGCTAAAAGTTGACTTACATCAGTACTCCTAGGCTAGTCAGCCTAGGAAAAATATGGGACTCACTCAACAGGCCCTGCAGGAGGAATTCAGGTGAGTGGCCCTGCCCTTTATTGTGGGACCCAGCAATTGGACAAACATCATCCACACAGTAGGACCCTAAGTCATGCAAAATGGGCAGCTGAGAATAGTGGAATTCAAAAGACCAAAATATTAATCCAAGAGGTGAAAATCACAAAATGAAAAAGCAAAATGCAATCTCAAACATTCAGCCCATCAGCAACAAGTACAGAAGACATCAAAATAGAGGACATTAGAAGTCATACACCCGAAATTTCTGAAAATATAGTAAGTGAAGTAAATACAAAAATCCATAAGGCTATAGAGGAAATCAGATTATAAATAATCTCTCATGTAAAGAAAGAAATGACAACCTTAATAAAGGAGTTGCTCAGCATAGCTAGACAAGACATAGGTTAAGGTACAAGAGCATGGGAAGGTGATGGAAACCTTTAATGAACAATACAGAAAAAAAGTAGAATGCATGAAGCAAATTCAAAGAGATATCCAGGAAATAAAAATTTCTATTGAAAGCTGATGAAACTGTTTGAATGAAGTTGAGGCTAGAATTTCAAACCAGAAGAGAGGATCACATCTAATGATCATGAAAGGAAGGAACTTGTAAAAATAACAAGACAGCATGAAATGACAATTCAACAGCTTCAAGATGATGCAAAGAGAAATAATACAAGTCTAATAGGCATCAATGAAGATGCAGAGTTCAACGCAAATGACATCAGCAAACTATTCTTAGAAGTAATAGCAGAAAATTTCCCAAACAGGGGAAAAGAGTCAGATATACAGATAAGTGAGACATATAGAATTTCAAACAGTCATAAACAAAATAAATATACACTCAGACATATAATAATTAAGATGCCAGAAATTCAGCATAAAAACAGAATACTAAAAGCTGTTAGAGAAAAGATACAACTCACCTATCAAGGAAAGCCTATTAGAATCAGCACAAACCCTCAAGTCAAGACCAGCTTGGTGTGAACAGTTTCAAGTGCTGAAAGAAAACAACTTCTGACCCAGATTGATGTATCCTGCAAAATTTTCTTTGAAAATTAATGGAGAGATAAGAAACTTCTCTGACAAAGAAAAACTAAAGAAATTTATGTCCAACAAACCAACCCTAGAAAGAGTACTGAAAGACAAACTAGATAGAGATTTTTAAAAACACTGTAATTTCCAGAACAACAACAGAAAGAAACCACCAGACGGGGCAAGCAATTAAATGATGAGTGGGGAAACAGGAAACCAACAGCAAGAAAATAACATGACAAGGTTGAGCCAGTACATATCAGTTATATCCATCAATGTAACTGGTCTCAATTCAACAATTAAAAGAAGTAGGTTGAGAGAATGGATCAAGAAACAGGATCCAACAATATGTTGTATACAAGAAACATTTCTGACTCAAAAGAAATTCATGGAATAAAAGTCAAAGGATGGAGAACAATGTTCCATGCAACAGGAACTCAGAAAAAAAGCAGTGATAGCTATTGTGTTTGCAGACAATGTAAACTTCAAACCAAAAATGATCAAAAGACATAAAGAAGGTCACTACATACTTGTTAGAGGAATAATTCAAGATGAAGAGCTAACAATCATAAATATATATACACCAAATACAAGAGCATTCAACTATGTAAGACAAATGCTAATAGACAAAAACCAAATATGCAATAGCACAATTGTATAGGGACCCTTAATACCCCATTGTCAAAAAGAGATAGGTCAACTAGACAAAAAGTCAGCAAAAGAAATAACAAAAATGAATCAAACCTGTGAACAAATGGACTTAGTAGATATTTACAGAGTTTTCCACACAACCACATCAGAATATACAGCTGCACATGGGACATTCTCCAAAATAGACCATATATTAACCCATAGAACATTCTTAAGTAAATGAAAAGGGATTGAAATTATCCCATACATATCATAGTGTACTAAAATGGGAAATTAATGACAAAAGAAACTGTAAACCTACACAAATACATAGAAATTAAATTAACTTCTTGAGGATTACAGGTGAGATTATAGAAGAAATTAAACAATACCTACAATTCAATGAAAATGCAGATAAAACATACCAAAACCTGTGAGACACAATGGAAACAGTCCTAAGAAGAAAACAATTAGCAATGAATTGTCACATCAGGAAAACAGAACAAACACAGATAAATAACCTAATGTCAAGCTCAAAGCTCATAGAAGAGAAGAAATTATAAAGATCAGAGCAGAAATGAACACAATTGAGACAAAGAAAACAATACAAAAAATTAATGAATCAAAGAACTGGTTCTTTGATAAAATAAACAAAATTGATAAACCTTTATCCAACCATATCAAGAAAAAGAAAGAAAAAGCTCAAATTCATGCAATAAGGAATGAAAAGGGTGAAATTACTACAGATCGCATGGAAATTCAGATCATGAATACCGATTTTGAAAATCTTTACTCACATGAGGTGGAAAGCACAGAGGAAATAGAAAGATTTTTGGAAATGTATGAATTACCAAAGCTGAATCAAGAAGATATAACAATCATGAATATCCCAATATCAGGCACTGAAATTGAAAACGTGCCTAAAAACTTACCAACAAACAAAACTTCAGATCCTGATGGATTCACAGCTGAATTCTTTTTATTTCTTTTTTTAAAATTTTTATTTAAAGAGAAAAATAAGCAAAACAGAAAGAAAAGTGTAGAAAAATAAGCATTAAAAATCACTAGTTGATAAATTACATATTGGCCTCTTAGAAATAGTTGTTCCAGTTACAAAAGTAAAGCATACAAAGCAAACATTCACAACAGTGAGATTGCAAAGAGTTCTGTTCAATGATCCAACAAAAACTTAGTAATGTGGTTATCTATCCATACACGCTTAAACATACTTGCAGTTGTATCCTTTAGAGCACTTTCTTTTCCTCTCTATTTTAAAATACAAATTACACACTTTGGTTTTATTACTCCTACAGTTCTTATTACTTTTTACACTAGAGATAAAATGTAATATTTATAAATATGATTCTTATTTATTTCACTTATGAGGTAGTCTCAAACTGTCTCCATTTCCCTGTGAAGGCCTCAAGGTCATCCTTTTTATAGCTGAGTAATATTGCATTGTATAAAAGTACCACATCTTTTTCATCCACTCGGTGGTTGATGGGCATTTTGGTTGTTTCCAAGATGTAGCTATTACAAATTGTGGTGCTATGAACATGGGTGCACATATATCACTGTGACAGGACTTTTTCAGTTTTTCTGGGAAAATACCCAGGAAGGGAACAGCTGGATTGAATGGAACTTCCAATCCTAATCTTCTGAGATATCTCCATGCTGATTTCCATAGTGGCTGCACCAGTCTACACTCCCACCAACAATGGAGAAGTGTTCCTTTGTCCTCGCAACCTCGCCAACATTTCTTATCAGTTGATTTCTTCATGGCAGCTATTCTTTCCAGAGTGAGATGAAATCTTAGTGCTGTCTTAATTTGCATTTCTTGAATGACCAATGATGGCGAACATTGCTTCACGTATTTGTTTGCCATTTGTATATCTTCATCTGAATATCTGAACATTTCTTCATGTATTTATTGGCCATTTGTATATCTTCATCTGAGAAATGTGTGTTCATCTCAGATGCCCATTTTTGGAGAGGGTCTTTGAATTTGGGGGGCTTGAAGTTTTTCAATTCTTTATATGTTCTGGATATAAGTCCATTGACGGTTGCTGGCCAAAATTCTTTCCCATTCTGTGGGTTTTCATCTCACTCTCTTGGTAGTTTCTTTGGAAGTGCAAAAACTTTTCAATAATATGAGATCCCAGTTGTTGCTTTCCTGAAGTGTTTCCTGTGCAGTTTGCGTATTGTTCATTGGCATTGTCTGCCTACCTCTATGTCTCCAAGACTTCTACCTACCTTGTCTTCCAGTAGATTTAGTGTTTCTGTTTTAATACTTAGGTCTTTGATCCATTTAGAGTTTAGTTTTGTGCAGGATGATATGCATGGATCCAGTTTCAGTCATCAGCATGTGGAGAGACAATTTTTCCAACACCATTTATTAAAGAGGCTATGTGAACATGCTTAGCCCCTTTGTCAAACATCAGGTGGCTGAGTGTCTTTATAATTGTGTTTGCATCTTCTAATCTGTTCCATTAATCCTCAGGTCTACTTCTTTGCCAGTACCATGCTGATTTTATCACTGTGGCTTTGTAGTATAATTTCAAGTCAGGAACTGAGATGCCTCCTGCCTTGCCTTTATTGCCCAGAATTGCCTTTGCTATTCTAGGTTTCTTCTGGTTCCAAATGAATTTTAGGAGTGTTTTCTCTAGATCTGTGAGGAATGTTAATGGCATTTTGATTGGGGTTACATTAAATCTGTATAACAGTTTGGGGGGGATGGTCATTTTCACATTGTTGGTTTTTCCTAAGCAAGAGCAAGAGATACCTTTCCATTTTC